>PVIJ01003706.1:0-129756 GCA_004024925.1 Scalopus aquaticus
ATAATAAAAAAATTAAAGTAGAAAAAAAATTAAAAAGGTATTGGGTAGATGTAAGCTTGGGGAGAGTTTTGTAGTCCTTTTGCTTTTAGGTTTTGGAGTTTCCAAGTAGGCCCCCTGCTAGGGTTCAACCCCCTCCTTTCCAGTGTCAGATGTTGCTGTTGTCCTACTGTGGCTGCTGTCATTTTATAGTTGCTAGTAGTCTTTCTGTTCTTTCTCTCTCCGCCCCCCTTTTTATTTTTCTTCTTCCCCTCAGTGTTTGCCTGGGGGTTATCCCTGCCCCTGTGGTTATGTCTGGTGGGGAGGGGTTGAGAGTGCCTGATCTTAAGTTTCTTTTCTGCTGCTTGGGCCCCACTTCTCCACAAGGGGATGCAGGGGTGGAGGTTGTGGGCAGCTACTAGTGCCTACCTAGGTTCTGGGGGGCCACTGTGCAACCTCCTAGAAGTTGGGTGTGGGGCCACGGCAGGGAGTGTGGGGGAGCTCTATTTTCTTTTCTGTAGCCCTCCCCCTCCTGTGTGCCAAGATGCAGACACTTTGTGGAGGAGGGTGTGGTTGGAGATAGTTCCAGCAGGAGTCTGTATTCCGGGTCAGGTTACCTCCAGTCAAGTTAGAGAAAAGTAGAGTTCTCTAACATCAGCTCTTCTTGTCAGGTTACAGAGTAGGGAGGAGATTGTTTGAGGTGGTCTCTGCAGTTTTTCCAGCTAGACCAGTTTCTCAGCCAATATATCACCTAGTAACCAGTGAGGGATTAGGACCTCATGGGGTGCTGGCAGTTTGTCTTCCCTACTAAGATGTTACCTAGCCCCAGGTGGGGGATGGAAAGCAGTGACCCTCGAGCTTCCTGCACTTCAGAGCTGCCACACAGGGAAGAGTGGGGGCTCCTTGGGTGGGGGAGTGGGGGTCGCGCTCCCCCACCGCTGTTCCTAACCTTGTATTCAGTGGTGCTCCGTAAAGCTGGTTTGTCCTCCTCTCCTTTCTTTTGTGCCTCCGTGTGGGGTTCGGTGTCTATTCTCTTCTTTTTACTCCGACTTTTCGGTTTATCTTTAAGTCTAAAGCACCCACAGGGATGATTGTATTGTGTAGGGCATTCAGTTATATTGAGATCGGCTCTCAAAATTAGGGATTTTTCTGTCCATAAATCTATGTTTTGTGGGAGAGCCTAATCCTAGCGTCTGTTCCCCTCCATGTTTTGGGGGCATGTCAATTTGTGAATTTTTTTTAATCTGAGTTGTATAACATTCTAAGTTACATTTGCAAAAGATCGGTATTACATAAAAACATTTGCAAAAGATCAGTAACACGAAAATTCACAAGTTTATTTCATGGCACCTTCTATGTTAATAAATAATTGAGCTACTATCCCTGGTTCTTGGGTGGCCTATGATAGCAGGTGTAGAAGATATTTGAAGTTTAATGTTGAGTAAAAGCTAAGCTTTATTTGAGGTAGTTGTGTAGGGAGCCTAGCTTGCTAATATTAATCCTAAAAGTACACTGAGTAGCAATGTTAATGTGGATTTGAGACTAAGATGTCTTTTGAGCAAAGTATAGGAAATGTCAGTAGAATCTAGGTATACAGTTAATTTCTTCATTAGAGTTTTAAAGCTATTTGGTTTTTCATAGCTTTATGTAGTTTATTCAACTTATAATTATTTCTCAACTACTTGCACTAGATACTGAGTGTGTGTGGGATTACTCAACTGCTTTTTAAATTTTTTATTAAATTTATAAATTAATTTTTTTATTAAATATATTTGTATTAAATATATTTTAAAATATATTTTTATTAAATATATTTATTTAAATATACATGTATTTTAGATCATTCATAATGTTTGATTTTTCCTCTCAGGTGTAATCCCCCTAAAACTCACCACCAAGTTCCCCGTGAACTGTCACCATAGTCTTGTGCTTTTCACTCCCCTGTTTTGGTCCCTCTTCCTCCTCTTCTGCTGCTGTATGTCTCCAATTTATAGTTTGCCTTCTAGTTTTGTCTCTTTTTGTTCCCTATGCCTTGTTTGTTTCCCTGTATACCTCATATAAATTAAATCATCTGACATTTTTTTCCTTCTAACTTATTTCACTGAGCATAATCCCTTCAGCTCCATCCATGTTGTTGCAAATGCCATGGCATGTGTTTATCTTTTTTGCTGAGTAGTATTCCATTGTGTATATATACTACATCTTTTTTATCCAGTCATCTGTTTTAGGACATTTAGGTTGTTTCCTTATCTTAGGTATTGTAAATAGTGCTGCAATGAACATAGTGCAGGTTTCCTTTTGAATTAATGATTTTGTGTCCTTTGGGTAGATTCCTGGGAGTGGAATTGCTGAGTCATGTGGTAGATCTATTTTTAGTAATTTGAGAGTCCTCCAGTACTGTTGTTAAATTCTTATACATAACTTTTAAAGCTTTCAGCTGTTCTAGTAAATGATATCAGCATTATCTTGTTCTTAAAAATAATAAATCAAGGTAATAGAAAATTTTACTACAGTCATCTTTTTCCATATTGAGGTTAAAACTCAGTAGTCTCATTTCTAATAGTTTTTTTTCCAAAGAACTTTTCAGAAAGGTGATTATAAATGACTCTTGAAAAAGAAAATACTATGATTTTAAAAGGATGTGTTCATCTTCTTATCAGTCATTGCATCCCGTCTATATAGCTGCTAAATAGTATGATTTAAGCAGTGGCTGGAAGCATTTCATATTACATGTCTCCTAGGTATTTAGTGACAAATTTTATGAAAAAGGGATGGTTGCAAATATTTGATTTTTACAAATAATGCTGTATTACCTGTTTCCATATTCAGTTGCTGAAGACATTTCTGGAGCAAATAATGCTGCTACCAGACTATGAAGATCATTTTTCCTAATCTTAAATAAGCCATTAAGCACTTATTTTTATCTCATCATTTTTTAGAGGAAAATGAGGCTTTTGGAGAGAGACTACTAAAATATTAGTAGAATATAAAATGAAATTTCATTAAATATTGCTTGGGGCCTCCCTGGTGGTACAGCGGTTGAGCGCTGCGCTGTGGAGCTGTCGGCAGCGCGCAAAGCAAGTTCGACGCCAGGCCAGGGAGAATCCCACATGGTGCGGCAGACCTCTCCTGCCTCGCCCGCTGCTCCCCTGAGCAGTATATTTCTGATCTGCCTGTTCTGCTCCCCACTCTGTCTCTGGTGAACCCTCTCGCCGCCCCACGCCTCTGGCCTGTACCCCAGCTTGTATGTATAAATAAATAAATCTAATATATATATATATATATATATATATATATATATATGTATTGCTTAGTATTTTCAAAAAAGAATGCCTTTTCCAATAAATAAGAATTTTAGCTAAATGGTATGTGGAAGACAGACTTGCCTCTATGCTTGCCACCTATACCAGTTGTGGTTGTGATTAATACGAAATACACAGTCAATCATTCGATGACCAAAATACAATTCTCATATATGTTTGGGCTTCACAGTTCATCTCACAGCTCCCGGAGCCATCAGTTTACCCAAACGCTGAGTGATAATAATGTCTCGTTCTGTTAATGAGAGAACTGATTTTGGGGGAAGCACCTAAGGCTGTAGGGGCAGGTTGCCAGGAGGTTCAACCCTGTACTAGAGGATTGGACTTCCCAAGATCGCTGGGTAAGAAAAATGGCTGGAAATAGAGTTCAGTTGCCAATGACCAATAATTTAATCATTTGAGCCTATGTAATGAAGCCTCCATGTAAACCTAAAAAGGGCAGGCTTTGGAGAACTTCCATGTTGGGGAACCAGAATACTTCCATATGCCACCTTGTTCGATCCCATGCTCCACAAGGACAGAAACGCCATTGTGTGGGACCTCACTCTATGTTTCTCTTCTGGCAGTTGATTTGAAATCTTTAGTATCCTTTATAATAAATTGGTGATCTGGTGAATAACAGGTTTCCTGAATTCTGTAAGCTGTTCTAGCAAGTTAATTGTACCTGAGCAAGGAAGTTGTGGAAACCTCAAATTTGTAGCCAGCTGATCAGAAGCACAGGGCATTGACCTGGGGTTGTGACTGGCACTGAAGTCTGATGACAGAATGGGGGAAACCTCCAATCTATAACTGGTTGATCAGAAACACAGGTTAGCAGCCTGGGCTTACAAATGGCACCTGTAGGGTAAGCGAGAAAGTTGTCAGGTTTTTCCGCCCTACCCCCAGTGATGGAACTCTGAGGCCTACATTGCACGCCTAATGGCAGGCACCTGGAGTGGGATGTGGGCCTGCATGAATGGGCACACCTGAGCCAGAGACTGGGCTTATAGGCAACAGCAGCAGCGATAGAGCGTGGAGCAGAGGACCTTTTGGGATGCATCAGAGAAACCACGAGACACCGCTGGAGAGCCCGAGAGAGTGAAGACTCCCGGGGGCCAGGAGGCCTGCCAGCCTCTCCCCCCCACCCCCTAGCCCCATTGCCTGCCCTGTACATGGTTGCCTCTCTACAAGAGACCATTAAAAAGCATAGAAAGCCACCTAGGGTTCCAGAACTCCTTCTTCCCTTTAGACCGGTCTGCGCAGCTCTATAGACAACCTGTGCTCCCTGTTACATCCTGCCATTACAGCACCTAAGGTGGAAACAGCCCTTTTCCTGTGGAGTCTGCTGTATCTCTGGGTAGATGGTGTCTGATTTCCTGTTGGTATCTGAGAATGGTGTGGGGAATCCTCCATACACATGTGAGAATTGGGTCGGAACCCCTAAACAGTGCAATCTTTTTTTTTTAAGATTTATTTATACAAAAGCTGGGGTGTAGGCCAGAGGTATTGGGGGGTGGGGTGGGTAAGAAGATTTACCAGAGACAGAGTGGGGAGCAGAACAGGCAGATCTACTGAAGTATACTGCTGAGGTGGGCAGCAGGAGAGGCAGGAGGGGGGGGTCTGCTGTGCCATGTGAGTTAGCTCCCTCGCGTGGAATCAAACTCATGCTGTGGTGGCTACAGGTAGCTTCATAGTGCTGAGACTTAATCCTTTGCACCACCAGGGAGGCCTAAGCACAGTGCAAATCTTAAAAATTATAATGCCTTGTACTGTGTAATATGGTTGGTCAGTAAGTTTCATAATCTTTATTGTATAATAATTGTTTTTAGAAATTATCTCAGTGATTTTAGAAGTTATGATATTTCTAAATAAATTGATCATATACTTTTTATGTTTACATTTTTGTTTGTTTACTCTAATTGATATGAATTTTAAAGGTTGGATTTACTTTGACACGTGTGCGCATACAGATATATATATATATATTACATTTTACTTCTTTTTATTCAGATTGGGAAGTTCTTTGAAATTTTAAATTATAAAGGTAATAATTGTTTTGACCTAACATGACTTCCACTGGCTTCAGTAAATAGAGATGCTAAGAACTATTTGTCAGTTTTGTCTTCTGTGAAAAGTATTGGTGATATAAAATATCTGATGTCAGATGTATTTCAAATCTTTTACCTTTTTTTAAAGGTGATGGATGTGGACACACCGTGCTAGGTCCTGAAAGTGGAACCCTTACGTCCATAAACTACCCGCAGACCTATCCCAACAGCACCGTTTGTGAATGGGAGATCCGCGTGAAGACGGGGGAGAGAGTGCGCATCAAATTTGGTGACTTTGACATTGAAGATTCTGATTCTTGTCACTTTAATTACCTGAGAATTTTTAATGGAATTGGAGTTAACAGAACTGAAATAGGTAGGAAATTTTCTTGAAAATGTATATCATTACCCTGAGTTTTAAAACTAAAACAGTTTTTGATACTTAACATGGAGTAGGTGTGCTGTATAGGATGATTATGTAGGGAATACATATGTTATGTGGGAAATTACTGAAAATTTATGAAAATCTCAAAGCTGAATTTTCTTTTGGGAAGAGAAAACACTTGTGTGTTTATTCACTTTTCTAATAAGCCTGTGTTGGTACCTTTGTACAAAATGCCACTGTACTACTGCTAAGGAGGAGGAAGTTATTGATCTAATTTTTTTTCTTTGATCATTTTCTTGCTGTTGAAATATACAGTATAATTCATGCTTAGGAAGCAGTATAGCATGTTGACTCTTGAGTGTGGTTTTTGGATCCAAATTTCCTGGTATTAAGTGCTAACTCTTGTAAGCTTGCTGTGTGACTTTGGGCAGATTACATGAACTCTGTTTCCGAACTTGTAAAATGAGGAATCAACAATATGCCTAGGAAAAAGCTGCTATTGTTATAGCAGAGAGCAGTGATTCTCAGTTACAGCTGTTTGGCTGCTTATTAGAATCACATGAAAGGACTTTTAAATACTATTATATACCCGATCCTCATCCTAATCAGTTGACTCAGAATTAGTTGGGTAGCCCCCTTGTCTCAGTATTTAAAAGCTTCCCAGGAAAATTTACTTTGCTGTCAAGTTGAGAACATTTGACTTAGGAACCAGCATCTCTTTTGAACAAGAGAATTTGTAAGACCATTTTAAGGACCTAACATCATAAAATAACTCTTGAATTCTCTTTCATTTTATTTGGACATAAGAATTCTGTTATTTATTTGTATGAATGTATCAAATGTCTAAATAACTGTAATAAGAACCCAGTTCCTGTTCTTTCAGCACCATACTATGTTTATTCTCTGACCTTTCCTCTCCATCTCTAGCAAGATCCTTCCATTTTTTTCTCCGTTTTGGCTTCTTATCTGTAAATACCTCCCTGGCTGCTGATTAAGAGCTGGCTAGGAAACAGAGCTTATCAATCTGTTAGCTTGGAGTGAAATCTTTGTGTCAAGTTGGGGGTGACAGTGTGTGGGACAAGTACATTGTTCAGTCTTTTACACCTCTAGTCTCTGTGGCTGTTACCTGCGGCCTTGATTGTGCTAATGCAGGAGGCGCTTGGGAGCGTGGGTCCAGGGCACACATGCCTGATTGTGGAAACGTGGAGTATGGTGTGGGCATGCGTAAGTGGGCACACCTGAGCCTGGAGGCTGAGGCTATAAGGGCGGCATCACACAGAAACGGCTGTGGCAGAACAGCTACGAGAGGACGAGCCATGGCAGCTAGAGGAAGAGACCACAGAGAAAGCCCAGAGGGAAGAGTGTATAGAGATTAGCAGGGGCGCCCAATTTGCTCTCTCCCTGCTAGCTTGTTCCCCTGCGTACTATTAAAAAACCTTTGGGGGTGATGCCACGGGCTTCAAGTTTCTCTTTTAAGCTGCCTGAACTGACTTGAACCCATCCAGCCTGGGATGGTTACAGAACAGAGTGCATGTCAACTTTGATGGCTTTGACAGTGAAGATTCTGATTCTTGTCGTTTTAAATACCTGAAACTTTATAATGGAATTGGAGTTAGCAGAACTGAAATAGTGTAAGGTAAATGAGAGAATTGTCAGTTTTTTCCACCCTCCCCTCAGTGATGGACCTCTCAGGCCTGCGTGCATGCCTGATGGCGGGCACCTGGAGTTGGGTGTGGGCATGCATGAGTGGGCATACCTGGGCCAGAGAAGGGACTTAGAAGCAGCAGAAGCAAGAGAGAAAGAGCGTGGAGCAGAGGACTGTTTGGGGTGCAGCAGAGAGACCACGAGACACTGCCAGAGAGCCCGAGAGAGTGAAGATTGGCTGGGGACTGGGAGGCCTCCCGGCCGCCTATGCTGTACCTGGTTGCCTCTCTGTAAGAGACCAGTAAAAGCCTAAAAGGCCACCGAGGGTTCCAGAACTCATCTTTGACCCATCTGCATGAATCATAGGCAACCTGCATTGGCGCCAGGCTGGAACTCTAGGCTGCCGCTACATATAGGTAGGGCATTTTCTTATAAATGTACATGTAATGTACATCATTAACTTGAGTTTTAAAGCTAAAGCGGTTTTTGATACTTAACATTGAATAATGTGCCATGTATGATATGTGGGAAACTACTGAAAACGTGTGAATTGCCATGAATATGTGGTCTTGGATCAACTTTTGGGAGCTCATATACTTATGAAATAGGAAACACTTGCTGTGGCACTAACAGAAGACAACTGGCTAGTAAATGCCTCCTGAGGTGATGCAGTAGGGTATAGGCAATGCCACCTGGGGAATCTTAAAATGGAAAAAGGTAAACCATAATATGATCAAACGTGTGCCAGTTTAGAGGCAATAAAGATAAATGTGTTATGTCAACTGTAAAGACTATGTATACACACTTGATATAATACATTTCTCTGTCATCTTAATATGTATGTATATATGTGGCGATTTAAAAAGAGAAAGAGAATAAAGGAGCTGTTGTACTTTGAAATGTATATTTTGTAGGTAATGTATGGACCTTGTTTGGATTTTCATTCAGGCTAACCAACTGCAGGAAGAATGATTGTTTTAAGTGTGGTATTGTCATATGTAATTGTTACATATACTTTTTTAAGTTTTAAGTTATTAGAGCCATTCTGAAGTTCAAACAAAATATCTTGAGCGAAAACAAGGTGGGTGTGGAAGAAGAAAGTACGTGGACTATGATAAAGGACTCTGGGAGCTTTTGCGATAGGAAAACTAAGGTGACCACACCTGAAGTGAGGAATCGTGTATTGTCCAAAGATTAACAATGTAAGAAAAAAGTACTTCATTTAAAAATTAAAAGATTTTGAAATTTAAGCAAAACTTATTTAAAAAAAAATCAGTGATAATTAAAAAAACTTGTGTTTGCTTAGTAGTTGGACAGTTATCTCCTGGTCTCAGAGAAAGGGTAATAATGTGAGATAGCATTTAAATATAAGTGTTACGATTTTATATCACTACTTTCAAAGTTGATAAAATGTTTGGAAATCTTTTTGAGATTAGTGGAGTGGTACGACGCTGACAAAAATAGGTTTAATAATAGTTAAGATTGGCTCTCTAGATTTGAATTCTGTCCCTTTTTAGAGCAGATTGTGGTAGAATAAGAAAATGCCATTGTGCCTTGAATAAGACTTTTTTCTTGATTATTTAATTCCTGATGTCTGACATATCATAAATGCTCTAAGGATAGGAGTTGAACTGTAAAATTCATGTTATTTTTTTCTACTCCTAGCCACATATTTCTCTAGATGATTTTGTGACTTGTTTTTTTCCCTCAATATTTAGGCATCTTTTCATCTACTACTTACTTTTGCCTATGGAGATTATTGCTACTTAGTCCAAAGAACAATATTAAATAAAAACAAATATTAAAAAGAATAATCTTTGCTTACTTGTAACCTTTTCCCACTCTTATTTTTTCTTCCTGGGTTTTGTTTAAAATCTCCATTTTAAATGAACCTTTTTTGGGGGAGAAAGGAGGTTGTAGGTGAAGCTATAAAAAAGAAGTTAAATGTTTAAAAGCCTCATAGATGTTAAAGGAAGGTGAATTCTACAGAAGAAGAAATATGAAAGTATGTGTCTGTGTGCTCAAAGTTATACTTAGATACACAAATCTGTCTTTTACCTTCATCCATGGTGCCTCTTAAAATGTCTCTTATATCCTAGTGATATTTACAAAGAGGAAAAACTGAGATCCTCAAGTCTTTTATTTCACAAATGATTCCATGTTGCTAGCATTTTCAGCTTTTCTCTGTATTGTTTGTTCTTTTTTCTCTAATATGCTTATGTCTTCCTGTTTTAAAAGAAAAAAATAAAATTTCTTTACCACCAAACCACTTGAAAAAAAAAGCTGTGGTGATAATATTAGGTATTATGATAACTGTAGGTAAAATTTTTTTTGACTCAGCTGTATCATCTCTGGCTAATAATGAAAATAACTACCATGTATGCAGTGCTTGCTGTATGCCATGCACTATTCATAACATTTTTATCAGTTAATATATTTAGTCTTTACAAGAATGCTTGGTAGATACCTCCATTTTCTGATGAGAAAACTGGCACGGAGAGGTTAAATTATTTGCCAACAGTGAAATATCTAGTAAATTGAAAAGCTGGATTCACACCTAAGTGGTCTGACTCTAGAATTTGAAAATGTTTTAATTGGTACAGCTCACTTGGGTAATAAGCAGTCTGGAAATGTATATTAAGAATAGCTCCTAAGGAAATGTTTCAAAGGACTGAAGATGTGGTAGAAAGGTGTTTACTGCAGTAGTATTTCCTATATAGAAAAATTAGAAACAATCTAATTTCCAACACTAAAGTAAGGTGTATCTATCATATAATCAATGTTTGCCAGTCACTCATTGCTGTGAATAATGTTCTCTCTCCTGAATTTAAGTGCACATTTCTGTATTTGGAAGAAGTGATGGGTCACTGCCTGTGCTTGTGTTGAGCTTTAGTAGATATTGACAGGTGCCTTTGTGGTTCTGCCAGCCTATTCTTACCATCCATTTAGGAGAGTTCCAGTTACTATTCTCCATTATTTTCCCTTCTTGACATATGTGTCTATGTACATGTGCTGATATCTCATTGTTGCTTTGCTTTTCCCTGATTGGCTGATGATACTGTGCTCTTTTTCTGTGCTTGTTAGGCATTTCAGTATTTGTTTTCATGCATTTTTTTCCTACTGGGTGATCATTTTCATATTGTAGTAATTCTTTATATATTCTGGTTTTGGAGTCTTTTTACTGCCTCATTGGTATCTTTTGATAAACAGTTACTGTTTTTAACTTAATTTCAATGTTGTTGACATAATTTTTATTCATGATTACCACTTTCTGTGTTCTTTTAAAGTTTCTTTCTACTTCTTGGTTATAGATGTTCTCGAGGCATTCCCATAAATGCTTTGTTGTTTGCCCTTCTACACATATTACTCTCATTCCATCCAGAATTTATTTTTGTTTATGACAGTATGAAGTAGGAATCAAGGTGTAAAGGTACACATTTTCCTATGTGGACTTTTTTCACTTTAGAGAGTCAGCTACCAGATCTGTTACGTGTTCATGAAGAATAACACTAAAGTGGCCACCTTCCCTAAAATCAATATATACAATGACTTTGTAGTGTTACAGAGAAGCCTAGAATAGTCACACTGTCTTTTAGAAGAAAAGGCAAGTCCATTCTTAGTGACCTTGCTAAATCCCTTTTTAACATAGTAAATACCTGTTACTAGTCCTTTTAAATATATAGCTAATTGTCTTATTGCTTAATAGGAATTTGGTCCTGTACCCTTCTATCATTGTTCTTTGCAGGTGAATCTTTGAATCTTTGCAGTAGCTAAAAACAGTGCTAACAGCAACAGCTTATTGTTAGTCACAGCGTAAGAAAAATCATTATGACGGCAAGGTATCCCACTCATTGAAAATGAACATGAAATCACTCTAAGTCAGAGCATTAAATTTTATAGCTTGTCTTGCTCTAGCCCACAAGCCATAGGCAATGATCCATGAAGCTTGACTTTTTAGAGAAACTATACTGATGGATGTTATTTAATGATGGTGTCGTCGCTAAAGTTTTTTCAGACACTTCAGATTCTTCAGAGGCTTTACTTATGCATTTGCCCTATCCCACTGTACTCAGCTTTCTGAATGAGGGCAGTGCTCTGTTTAGTTTCTTCTCTGAATTCCCAGCACATACCTGTATCAATTGCCTGTATATTCAGGGGCTAAATCAGGTAAGTCCAACAAATGAATTCCTCTGAGAATTCTAAGGTTTGTTTTTAAGGTTAGAGATATTTCTGTACCTGGGACTGTATAACTGTTCCTTAAAACGTTTGTAAATTAAGAGTTATGATCTTTAATCAAGCTCCATTTCCCTATTAAAAGTGGACATTTAATGTGTACTTGCTCTGATAAATAACTTCCCATCCTCCACTTCTAAGTGACAAGTGCCTAAGAGGGACTTTGTTCCATGGCACAACCTTCAGTTGGTTAAATTATCTTGCATTTAGTCAGGAACATAATCAGATCTCCTACATTTCATAACCGTGTTAATCCCACTAGTATATTTAAAATCAGATGGATGAATCTCTCCCTTCTTTTGAATATAGAATATTTCTATCTTAGTATCTACCTAGGGTTTAATTTGTTGCTATTCATCTTCTTCCAAAATTGTGGTTGACACTGAGTATTGAAAGAGGCATAATAATGTGATGTAAGACTTTAAACTTCTTTTTTAATATTGTTTGGCTTTTCATTTGTATGTCCTTTGCATTTCTGAATACATTTAGACTCAACTTGCTAATTTCTCAAAAAAAAAAAAAAAGGCTAGGATTTTGGTAAGGATTGGGTTGAATCAGATTAGTTTAGGGATAATTGACATCTTAATATGGAGCCTTCCAGTCCATGATTTGTTTAGTTCTTTAATTTTTCTCAGCAATGTTTTATAATTTTCATCATACTGGTTTTGAATTTCTTTTAAAAATATGTATCTTTGCATATCTTAATTTTTTTATGCTATTATGGAATTTAGAAAATTTTATTTCAAATTATTGCTAGTGTTTGAAAACACAATTGGTTTTTGTATGTTGATTCTGCGATATAGCTAAGCTCCCTTCTAATTCTGGTGCATTTTTTTGTTGCTGATTTCTTAGGATTTTCTACTCAAAAGATCATGTATAGTACTCAAAAATGGTATCCAGCAAGTGTACATTACTGTTACTCAAAGGAGGTTTGCTGAAGCTTAAAGCATTCTTAGAACTCCTAATTTTAGAATCTGTTCACTAGTTTCCCACACATAAGAAAACACATTTTTATTTATTTTTGATATTTTGCTTTATTTTTTCTCTTCTCCTCTTTCATAAAAGTTTTATCTGTGCTGAGGGGCATGTTAGCTTTTACAGCTTTACTAGACATTAAAAGATAAAAGTTGAAGAGACATTTGGAGATAGGCATCTGAAATTCAAGGAAAAGGCAGTGAGTAGAGGCAGAAATGTGAGTTGTCAGATCCTAGCTACAGCTGTAGGATTGGATATGATGACCTGAAGGCACTGACTAGAAGTCCAATTGTTCTTGGAAGTTCTTGAGAACTGAAAAAGGTTTGAGTGATGTCCTGATATAAGGAATCAAGGGGTACCTGAGGAAGCATATTAATAAGACTGCTTAATAACCGTCGATTTAATTGTGAGCCACCTTCCTGCATGAAATTTTTAAAATTTTTTTCGGAATTTCTTGGTGCTATTCTAAAGAGTAAACATATCTCTTACTTGTTTATGCTCTATATTGAATTTTTATAAAGTTATTTATGCCTGTACTATTTTTTCTTTTGAATCATTTGAACAGGTATTACTTGGAATTTATTTTTTCCTCCAGAGTAATGTGATTTTTATTTATTTATTTTTAAAGATTTATTTATGCATACAAGAACTGGGGTATAGGCCAGAGATGCTGGGGGTCGGGGTGAGAGGATTCACCAGAGGCAGAATGGGGAGCAGAACAGGCAGATTGACTGAAATACACTGCTGAGGGGAACAGCAGGCAAGACAGGAGAGGTCTGCTGTGCCATGTGGAAAGCTCCCCGGGCAGGGATCGAACTCGCTGCAGACAGCTTCATAGGCTGAGACTTAACCCTTTGTGCCACCAGGAAGGCCCCCGGAGTAATGTGATTTTTAAGAGTTAAATATTCTAGTTATATTTTATACTAATTGTCCAGTTTTGTACAGTATTCTGATTTTTTTATCTACATTGTAAATACTATTAACTTCGAGAAGCACACTAAATATCTGCTTTTCTTTTGTTCCTAGGCAAATACTGTGGTCTGGGGTTACAAATGAACCATTCAATTGAATCAAAAAGCAATGAAATAACAGTGCTGTTCATGAGTGGAATCCATATAACTGGACGAGGATTTTTGGCCTCATACTCGGTTATAGATAAGCAAGGTAATTTTCACTTTAAACCATGGCTTCCACATAGCACAAGTTTTAAAAGCAAAATGAAACGTTTCTTTGATTAGAAAGACTGAACAGTCAATAACATGCATAAATTTGAAAGATAAAACTAGATCTGTTTTGGAATTCCCTAAATTAGAGGTATATTAATGTTTATCTCAAGCTCATATACTTCCCTTTTCATAGTAAAGGAAATAATGATTTTTCAGTTTTGTAAGGTTGAAACACAAATGATAATAACTTTTAGAAATACTGTCAGCCACTGAAATGTTTCATATTAATTTAAGACTAACTTACCATTTTATAGTACTGTGTCAAAGATCATATCACTATTCTTTATAAAAAGTTTCATACTGCTGGAAGTAACCTGAAGATTGCTCTTAAGACACTACAAAATGAAAATGAGATATTTTCCAGATTGTTGATGTTTAGAACATGAAGGGGAAAAATTTGAAGCAAAGCTATTAAGTGTAATAAAATCCAAAATTTAGCTGAATTTCTAGGACAGAATGCAGTGCAAGTCTTGAATGAAACTTCTCTCATGGTTTGATATTCATTCCTCTCTGCTATTAGGGGTAGCTCTGGTGAGAAAATTTTTGGTTTGTTGCTAGTACAAGGATATGGCAAAACAATCATCTAAATTAGAAAACAGGTGGTTATTTTGATATTACACAATGATTTCAAATTAAGTTGACCATTTGAAATTAAAATTTTACTTTACATAGTACAAAGGAGAAAAAAATGGTCAAGAACCTCTTGGGCATGAGAATATTGGGCACTGGGAATGACTGAGGGTAATATAATCTGTTCCTTCTCAACTATGGTGGGTTTGGGATAAGCACTGTATGTTCTATTAAAATATTGCATGAAAATATGACAGAGGAGAGAGCTATTCTGTGAGTCTGCCCTTGGTTTCTAAGCTATGGAATAGTGTTCCCTAGCCAGTGTGTTTGGACTAGTAAAATCCCTTAGAATAAGAAAGAAAACACCTTTGGATGGAATAATGGAAGGAAAAGAACTGGAAACATCATGATAAATGAATATTAATATTTTTGACAAAACCAAGAAAGGTAAGGTAATGTGGTAAGGGGCACTATATATCCCTAGACCCAAAGCCACCATCTCACTCTGTGCCCCTCATTATAAATGCATTAGTTGAAGTTGAAGTTTTCTCAGAAGTAAGTATCCTCTCTGTTGATAAAAAGTTCTTATATTGGGTATTTAAATTATGGACTTTGATGCATAGAAACCTGTATATCCTGTATAAAGTTTCTAAAGAATTGACAATGATCTCAGATAACAGAATCAGTATGTCATAGACTTATGCCAAATTTCAGATAGCTGTGTTACTAGTTTAGATGAATTGTAGTTTCCAAAGGTTTTTAAAATAGCCACCATTATCTGGAACTTCTTTATAGTAACACTTTCAATAGTCATAGTTGTCTTGGGAGATCATTATTTCACAGCTCTCCTCTGAGTTTTTACGTAGTTTTACGTAGTAGAACGTGTAGTTTTTTGCATGTCCCTCAAGCATTTGTTTTATTTGAAGTGGAGTGAACTGGCTAAATTCAAGAGAACACTGACTGGATTTCTTATTACTACCTCTTGGGTGGCCTTTCAGTCACAGTTTCTTGTAATGACTCATTCATTTGAAGGCTGGTTGGCTTAGGTTGAGATCCTCAGTCTGTTTCCATCCAGGAAACTTAAATGCCATGCTGAATTCCATGAATATTTTCACGAAACATTACTACATGTCCCCAGCTTAGCAACCTAGTTGAAAGTTGAAGGTGTTTGGAAAGGAAAAGATTATGAAAAATCTTGCTTCAGTCTCTTAGTGTTCAACAAGTTCAAAGACTTGTTAATGTCATTAATATGTGTTATTGATAGAGTTGTAGTTTTTGTGCGAGATAGATTAATTTTCATTATTACTTTGTGTAATATAGTTTTGTAATAACTTTTGTAATATAGTTTTGTAATAACTTTTGCAAAACTATATTCCTTTCAGTGCCTTGTTTCCTGTTGTATACCTGGCACCAGGAAAACAGCAGTAAATAAGACAGACACAGTTACACCTTCATAGGGCTTACAGTACAGGGTTGGAAAAGGCATTAAATACATGAGTACTTATTTGTAGTTACAGTAAGTATGGCTAAAGAAATGTTCAACTGATAGACCAGAGGAGTGTGGGTGGTAGAAAACTGACAGTCAAAGCTCACCTGAGGATGTCACTTTTAAGCTGAGAACTGAAGGATTGGTTAATGTTTCAGGCAAACAAAGAACATTCTAGGTAAGAGAATAACAGGTGCCAAGAACTTAGTGTAGGGGGAGCTGTTTGTGGTGATGAGAACAGAAGCCAACATAGCTGGGGCGGGTGGTGAGTGTGGTGAGTAGGTGATATTATCTAGGGTGTTACAGCAACTGTAAGCATAGGAGCTTTTCCTAAAGAGTGCACAGAGAAACTGTTAGAGCAAGTAGTGGTCTGACTGGATTTGTTTTCAAACCTTCCCTGCTCCATGAAGAGTGCATAGAAGAGGCAAGAATAAATGTAGGCAGGCCTGTTCAGAGGCTACTAGAGGAGACTGGCTCAAATATGATTGAATTAAGAGGTCTTGTTATAAATTTAACTTCAAAATTAGGCCAGATTCTAATTTAATTCTTTTAAAAGACTTTACAGCCATATTTATCTATGACAAGGAAACATTCTAAAGAATTGGGATTCATCTTATGTAAGTTTAAGTTGTAGTAAAAGAAGCTGGGCACAATAAAGCCCTGTTGAATGAAGCTGAAATGCCCACTGTGCCTGGGACCTTGTGCCTGTTGACCATTTCACTTTTGTGTCTAGTTTTCAGGACTTTCATTGTTTTATTCCTGTTGCTTTTTAATAGTTGAATAGCAGTTTCCAGTCTTTTCCATTACCAGTTATCGCTCTTTAATTTTTACCTATAAACCTCATTTTTGAAAGTTGTATCTACCAATGAAAGCAGAGTTTTTCCTACTTCCCCATTGGGTAGCAGGGAAAGACAGACATTAATAGTAATCAACACTTTCAGTAATTATGAGAGGAGATGGTATACGTTCATCAGTTTCCAACTGCACACTCTGAATCTGAAATTTTCATTTGAAAATTGAAGATGTATGTGGACCCCAGAGACACCCTAGATGTCATATTAGCAACCACTGTTTAGAAGTTCCATAGAGAGAAACTCTTTATCCCTGGTTTTAATGAGAGGGAGAACCAGTACTCAGATCTTTCAATCTAATATAATAATGAAGGCTGCTGACATTTTCGTTCTAAAACATAAAACATCATTTACCACTAGACTTGAAAAATAAAATAAATGTATAGATGAGTGATCTAAATTCCCTGTTTTGAATCTGCTCAGTGTCAGCAATTTCTTGGAAAAGCTAACATTTCCAGGATGTCTCTGGACAATGATTTTTGTTAAATTATTTTGGCTATAGACATTGAAGTCAGAATACATATCACCATTTACTTTGAAAGTTTCTAGGAGACGGAAGAAGGTAGGACAGCTGCACAGGAATTGTGGTGGGGGGGGTGAGTGAAGCATTTACATGTATGGCAGTAAAATGTAACCCCAAATGATGATGTTGTATAAGTGACGAATGAAATTTGAGGGGGGAAAGTGTTTCAAGTATTTCAAGACCCATTCTGGGGTGTGTGGATGCATGACTGAAAAGTGATAGTCTGATATTCCTTTTGTAAAACATGAAATCATCACCTAAAAGATGATAATGCTCATTGCTCTCGATTTCACTAATACAGAATATTGTAGCAGTCATTGGTCAGTCTAAAGTTTGCCTTCATTTATATGGAGAAAAATAGTAGTTTAAAAATCCATGTGAGATAAACTTATCCAATACAGATATTAACATACTCCCCAATTGAACTCATAAACACTTGTTCACTCATTGCCTACTGACCCCTTAGACTCTGATAACAGAGTGCTGAAGACTTGTGAACAGCTGGGTCTGGGAAATACTGCCATTTGATAGGCTTATTGCTATATGTCAGATTTTTTTTTTTTTTTTTTAGAATTAACACCAATAGTGTAAAATTTTTCTGACTGTCACTTTCTTGACCCACACTTTTTGCAAATATTTCCATTTTTTCCACCTTAAGTCAGAATATATTAACTTGTAAATGAAACATAAGGCAGAATAGGGAACTCTTTGCTAATAGAGTCCAGATTTCTGTAGCTGGTGATAGTTGTTTTTTTCCTGCACAGAATGTTTTGGTTTTGAAAATAGAGCATGAATTCCTTAGGTGGTTTGCTACCTTAATTGCACAGCAGTTTTACAGAAATCTTTCTGTTGTTAGTACAGCACTTAGCCAGGTTTCTATTTTGTTTTTCTATTGTGTTTCTTTCTTTGTTGTTGTAATCTGGCAACTATTTTGTAAGATTTTATTAATGAGGTCTCAGTAGATGCATAACTTCAGCCTTGTCTTTGTTTACATACAAATGAATGTATGTAGTGTTTGCCTGCAATACAGTACACATGCATAAAATATCTGTATCTGGGTGTTAATTTGTAGAACAAAGGTGCCAATGAGCAAAATGTTACCAGTTTTTCAGAGAGAAAATTTTCATAAACAACTTTTTATAATCTGTCTAAAATAGTCTTAACCCAAAGAAGCAATTCAACTTATGCCATATATAATTCATCTCAAACTGACAGATAACCTAAGAAGCACTGGCATTTTTACATTTTTTATGTATTTCATTTTAGTATGTTAGGAATAAGGTGTGTGTGCTGTCTTGTGCTCTCCAGTGGGTATATTCTTTTGTTGCTGTTCTTACTAATTATTTATTTTGGTGATTGTTTATTTTTTTTCTTACATTATTGTAGGCTCCATAGTTACCACATGTGAACCATCATCATATTCCCTATACATCCAGATAGTGTTCAATAATTTGCATTTCCAGTCAGTTCCCAGAAGATGTGGCTGCTGCTAGTTCTGTCCGTGGACAAGATGTTAAGTAGCAGTTATTTAGGGCCACCTCTCCTTTGTCATGAAATGCACAGGAAAACTAATGTATAAGGCTTCTTGTGTATTACAATGGATAGGGTTTACTACATGGCTGACTAGGAAAAGCAGAGAAACTGAATTACTATACTCCACTTATTTCCTAGCAGTCTTTATATAGCATTAATAAGAATTGATTTCCCACTTTCATTTGCCACCAAAAGAGTTTCCAGCCTCTAAAATTAAAAGTTAAACTTCTAAGATTAATAGCCAGGGATGAAAAGTTACCTGTATGGTCCAACATGTCATTCAAACCACAAGAAAACTGCCAACTAGCCCATTACCTTCAAGCCACATGCCAAGAAGCTGGTCAACTGTGGCTATGCTTGATCAAAATAGGGCTTTGGTTATAGAGCCATGCAGTGCTAAAAATTACTACAGGACTAAAATTCCAGGTTATGCCATGCAGACGTGTGCAATTTATCTGACCTTGCTCTCAAATTCCATGGGAGTTTAAAAGTGCTCCCTTGGAAGGAAGTAAGAATTCAAAATAGATAGCTACAAAGAGAACCAGAAAGATTAAAGATAGGGAAAGTCACATTAAAGACTTTGACCTTTACAACTGCACAAAAACAAACAACATTAATTAAGCAGAGCAATAAGAAACTTTAAGCTGTCTTCTTGAGAGCCTTTCCCTAAAATAGATAAGTTTTTTTTATATGCAATACATCTGCTTTGATAGATGAAATAAAGCCTAATGAAAGGGAGTAGAGGTAAGAAAATATGAATAAGAAATACATATGTAGTGTTAGTAGATGATATGTTAGAAAAATAAAAGAAGTAACTTAGACAGTTGGGGGTTGCAGTTTTAAACAGTGGTCTGGGTAGACCCTATTGAGAAGTTGGCATTTCAGTTTAAAAAAAAAACAAAACTAAAATAGGTAAGGAAGTATGAGATGTGTGGAGAACTAAGCCTAGGTGGAGGGAATCACAAAGGCCCTGAATGAGGTGGCAGATGACAGCGTGTTTAAGTTCAGAGTGAATAAGAAAAGAAAAATAAGATGAAATCAGTCAGTCAGAAACCACACTCTCCACAGGGTCTTGGCGCTAAGGACATTGAGTGAGTGAAAGGGCCTTCCTGCTACAGGGGTCATATTACCACTGTGTTAACAGTAGAATGGGGGAGGGGGGAGGGCAGAACTATAATCCATATAAAAATGATTTGGGATTTGGAAATGGTGTTTCAACAAGGAAAATAACTATAAAAATTTTTAAATAATAGCCTATATGTTAATTGAGTAGTTTCATTTTGTTTTTCTTTTTAGATTTAATTACTTGTTTGGACACTGTAGCAAGTTTTTTGGAACCTGAGTTCAGGTATGACTGTAATTGTGATGTTCCTTAAATGTTATTCTTCATACATTTCATCCTTATACACTTAAGATTAATATACATAGCATTATGTTAAGAGTTCAATAAATCAGCATATTTAAAACCATTGACTTACCAGGTTTAAATTAGTATTTAGTTGTTGTATTTAGGTCTTCTCTACAATGAAAACATAATTAAAAAAAATTTTTTTTGAGGCAGCATTGGTTTACAACACAGTATGATTCAGCGGTATAGAAATACACTTCTTTGTTGTTTTTTTTAATGTATTTTTTAAGATTTTATTTTATCTTTGCGTAGAAGAACTGGGGTGTAGGCTAGAAGTGCTGGGGGTGAGAGGATTCACCAGAGACAGAGTGGGGAGCAGAACAGGTGGATTTACTGAAATACACTGCTGAGGGGAGCAGTGGGCGAGACAAGAGAGGTCTGCTGCACCATGTGGGTCGGCTCCCTGGCCCAGAGATCGAACTCAGGCCACCATGGAGGGCCATCGAGGTGGTGGGCTGAGACTTAACCCCTATACCACAAGAGAGGCCTGGGAATACAACTCTTTGGATGCATTAAAACATAATTTTACTATATTTTTGAAGAGCCACTAACTATACTTTTAAATCTGGTAAAACTGCTAATAAAGGTAGAAGAACTATTTGTTTCCTCAAGAACAGGAAGATGATTTAGACTATTACAGAATTCTGTGGTGGTCAATTTCCATTACTATTTCTCTGTTTTATACCCTTTTATCTTGCCTAGACTGAGATTAACTTCTAATTGATTTCCCATTTCTAACCTTTGCTTGCTTTATTCTGCCATTTATATTGCTGCCAAATCATTTCCTAAAGTTTATATCTGATCATTTCCCTGCTTAAAAAATCTTCAGGACTTTATTATGACAAAAAATCATCCAGATTCTTTAGCCTGGTTTTCAACATGTTTCACAAGTTGTCCTTGGAACATTTTTCTAATCTCACCCTACTTACTCATGTTGAAACAGCGTTCTATTGTTATCTGGACTCTTAGAGACTCACCTGCAATCACTGTACTCTCTGCTTGGCGAAATCATTCTCATTTTTTAAGACCTATTTCACTAACCTCACCACCCACCCCAAGCTTGCTCCCACTCCCCAAAGAAACTCTATCATGTTTCCAAGAAGGGTCTCTCTCTGTGGAATGTGTGTCATGCAACCTGGCATCAGTGTATGGCACACAGCCCTGCCGGAGGGTCCACTGTCTTGTGCCCTCCACTTTCCTGTTCATTGTCACTACCCAGAGGCACACTGCCGTATCTCTCCCGTGGGCTACTGCCCTATATACCTGACCGTCTCATCCCTTTCCCCATGGTTCCTTACAACCTCTTCTTCCCAGGAGCCAGAATATTTTTTAAAAACATAAATTAGATCATGTAGATAAGTGTCAGTATCCTTTGTTGACTTCCCCTTTCTACTTAGAATTACACTCCAGACTCCTCCCCCATCCCACAAGGCCCCTGCATGATCTCTGGCCCCTGTCTACCGCTCCAGCCTTCTCTCAGAGAAACCTTACCTTTGCTCATGGCATTCTGCCTGTGCTGGTCATCCTCAGTCCCAGATACCAGATACCAAAGGCCAGCCGGCGTCCTGGGCATCCTCCCTTCTGATTGGAGTGTATTTCCCTCCATTTCCTCCAGGGACTCCATTACTTCTCTGCTGAGCTCCCTTCCCTAGAACCCTATCCCTGGCCAAGGCAGTGAGAGCTTTTTCTGAAGGCACAGACTCTCGAGCTTACAGCTGGGTGACCGGGACACCCACTCTCTCAGCTTCTTTATAAAATCAGAATAATAGTGGTTCTTATGTGGATTATTTGCTGCCTAGCACTTAACTAAGTTTACTGAATGTCTTTCATCAAATTCATCTCAGTTATGTCTTAGAGTGCCTTTTCTTCATAGCATAGGCATAATCTGATTGTTAAGTATTAGTTTAGTATCCTTCCCTACCAGTGTAATAAATAAGCTCAGTGAGGGCAGGGGTCTTTCAATTAAATGTGTTTAGTGGGTGATGTGTGAGTGAGTGAGTGAATGAATGAATGAATGCATACCAGATATTTTATTAAAACAAATTTGACCAATAGAGGGTTGGTAAAAATAAAGGTTTATCTACAAAAATATGAGTAGATCTTAAAATAGAAATATATATACCATTCATTATGAAGTAAAGCAATGTGTCAAATATGAGATATTTTGTGTACACATGTGGGTGGATATATTTTGTATATGGATGGATGATAGAAAGTTTGAAAGATCTTATTTTGGGTAGTGGTTTTTTCAGGGCGGTGAGGTTGTGGTTTTTACTTTGAACTAAAAAAATGGATAATGTGATATGTTTTGTCCCTAGAAAGTACAGCATTATGTACTCTTTAACTTGTTTTCATTTTTCAGTAAGTACTGCCCAGCTGGTTGTCTGCTTCCCTTTATTGAGATATCTGGAACAGTCCCTCATGGATACAGAGATGTAAGTTGAACAAAGACATAAAGTTGTGATGTAGTTTTTTTGTTTTGTTTTTAACTTCATATGAGGTAGATGTTTACGTGTAGGTAGATGTTTACCTGTATCGTGTGTATCTTGATCTTAATTTTTATTGTCTAGAGAAGTATTTCTTTTTGGTAACCTGTAACATTGTTTTTTTTTTCTGCTAAACTGTTCTGTTATGGCATCCATAATCTGCCCCATGCTTAGTTAGAAAGCTGCCCACATCAACTAATATCTTTTTTTTTTTAAGATTGATTTATTTATGCATACAAGCTGGGGTACAGGCCAGAGGCGTGGGGCGGCAAGAAGGTTTACCAGAGACAGAGTAGGGAGCAGAACAGGCAGACTGAGTGAAATACACCGCTGAGGGGAGCAGCGGGCAAGGCAGGAGAGGTCTGCCACACCATGTGGCTTGGCGTCGAACTCACGTCGCCGCTGCCGACAGCTCCACAGCCCAGCGCTTAACCACTGCACCACCAGGGAGGCCCTAGATCAACTAATTTCTTGAGGAAGTGTGTCTTGTGTGTAAACTATCAAAAGAAAATTAACTCATCATTCTTTTCTCCCTTCAAGTCCTCACCGTTGTGCATGGCCGGCATACATGCAGGAGTCGTGTCAAACATTTTGGGTGGCCAGATCAGCGTTGTAATTAGTAAAGGTATCCCATACTATGAGAGTTCCTTGGCTAACAACGTCACATCTGTGGTGTAAGTAAATGTGCTATATTGATAATAAACATGCATGGTCAGGGTGGGCTAGGGACTAGTTAGACCTCAGCAGTATCACTGTTAGTGGTGTTAATGAAATAGCATTTGTGTGTATGCCCTGTGTCTGCATGTATTGAAGAAGACAGACAAAGTTGTACTACTTTGACTGTTTTCCATTAAAAAGGTAGCCATTTGGAAACATGATTTGGTTCTTCTCCTCTAAGTGTTGAAAAAACCTGGAGTAAGAGTTTGAGAAGTCCAGTGATAAATCCCTCATTTTAAAGCTCAGAAGGCATAACTACTCTATAGCCTGCATGACCCAGGATGAATTAAAAATAACTGAAATACTTTAAGTTAGAGTTAGATACTTTGAGAGATTTATTGTGTTTCCCAATGACATCCCAAGAAGATATTTTTTAAATGTATTTTCGTGCTATCTATAGTGTTCTACTACTTTAAGTAATGTAGACTAGGCATCAGAATCAAGAAACATTACATGGAAATGCAATATTTGTCATCAGTTTTTGTAAAAATTCCCTCTAAGATATGGTCAGTCTTGCAAACAGTTCTAAGCTTAACTGAAACTGACTTTTCTCCTCAGAGACACTCCCTAGGCCAGTTTTCATTCAGAAAACAAGACCATGTTCACACACAGGACAGTATAGAGCAGGAATCAGTGAACTTTTTCTGTAAAGGAGCAGTTCAATATTTTAGACTCTATAGACCATGTATTTCTGCACTTCTTGGTTTTATTTACAACTCTTTATCCATGTGAAAAGCATTCTGTTTTCACTGATTATACAAAACAGGCTACGCATGTGCAGGCCTTGCTTGTCGCTGGCATAGTGTCAGCTACTTTCCTTCTTTTTGTTTCTTCTAGATGATCTTTCTGTAGATCCTTGAATTTTATTTTCATGGATTCTCTCATAAAAATAAGGACAGTTGCATGCTCCTGTAATAATTTGAGTGTTGTGCTAAAAGCAGGCATATACTCTGATGATTTTTTCTCACCACCTACCCTAGAGTTTTGTGACCTGCCGTCACACCCCTCCATTCTCCCCCATGCACCCAACACTGAAGTGCAGTGCCACATTGTAATACTGAAACTTACTCTTAGACATGTTGGTTTCCTGCAATAGATTCAATCTGTTGTTAGCGCTCATCTGTTTTTCTGTTTACTCTAGAAAACTTTGAACCTCATTCTCTGAGAATTACACCTTTCAGTGTGCTTTCACCAAAAGCAGTTACCACAAAAAAATTTCAGGCATGAAAAAGAAATGAAATATGTACATATTAAGGTTATGTCGATATACTTAAGTAATCATCTATGAAACTGGGAAATTCGTATTTTTAGAGAAAGTTGTTTATGCTGGTTAAAGAAATTCATTCTGCTTAGAAATGGGACTTTTTTTTTTTTGCCATCATATTAACTGTAGATATTAACCGTGGATACATTAACCATAGATATATTCTTAGTTTTTTATACAATTAAATAAAAGACAGATGTGGGGAAGTCATGTGTTATGTGTCACCAACAAAGCCTTTCTCTCTTTCAGGGGCCACTTATCTGCAAGTCTTTTTACATTTAAGACAAGTGGTAAGCCTCTCATGAACTTTATAACTAATTATTATTCATAAAGTAGCTCTTATTTTTTTAATGTTGTGTCAGATACTGCTAGTCACTCTTTCTTGCACTTCGTTAGTTCTCACAGTCACACTTTGTTGTAAGACAGGTGCTTACTAATAGAATGACTTGAATAAACTGGATGCTTTATACTGATGGGGCCAGTTCCCTAAAAAAGATGACTTTTGAATTTGAAGAATTTAATCATTCAACAGAAGGCATTAATTATGTGCCTTTTATTTGTCCGGCACTGTCCTGAGCTAGTGAAACAATAGTGAACAGAATATACAGAATCTTGCTTTCTTGGAGCTTACTTTCTGGTAATGAGTGAGTAAGTAAATTACTACTTATAATGTATTATTTATCATATAAAAGATATAGAGACAAATAAGGCAAGGGAAGAGAGGCAAGGCAGGTGGTGCTTAGATCTCATGGAGAATATTACATCTGAGGAAAACACCTGAAGGAGGCAAGGACAGTCTCCCTGGATGAGGGTGCTCTGTTGCCGTTAATCTAATGGGTGTTGCTTGTGAATACACATCTGTACATTTCCTGACAAGGCACAGACGCAAACTAAGAAATACTGCCTGGTTTTTGACATTTCTCTGTTACAGTATATCATTAATATAGTAGTATTGACTGAAGGTATGATAGCTTGCAATGAGCAAGTTTATATAGATTTTGATTTCATATCTGGAAATCAAATTATTTTCTTTTTTCTTTCAGGTTGTTACGGAACACTGGGGATGGAATCTGGGGTGATAGCCGATCCTCAGATAATAGCGTCATCTGTGCTGGAGTGGACTGACTACACAGGGCAGGAGAACAGTTGGAAGCCAGAAAAATCCAGGCTGAAAAAACCTGGACCTCCTTGGGCTGCTTTTGCCACTGATGAGTATCAGTGGTTGCAAGTAGATCTGAATAAGGAAAAAAAGATAACAGGTTAAAGAATAAAATTTCTAAAGCAATTTATAATACTGATTGTATTTGGAAGTCTTGTAACCGCTGAGATTTTCATTAGGTTGTATCTCACCACACTCCTTAGAGTTCAAAAATCAGGTCACTGAAAATTTAATGACGTGTTTTTAAGTTTTTTCTGCTGGTGTTAATATTACTAAAGATGGTTTTGTAAAGCATGGCAGAGGAGAGGATGGTGTTTGCTCCTTACTTGCTTTTTCATGGTACTAAGATTCTTTAAAGGTAGTATTACAGTAAAGTGATCTTGAGACATCTGAAATAACCATCTCTTACAGTCATTAAGGGAAATTTATGTTCAAGGAATCCATTTTAAGTGCTGTAAATAATATTCCAGCTGTGCCGAATATAAATTTATTGAGAGCAACTTGGCAAGTGTTCAGAATAATTGGTTAGGATCGGTTTAGATGATTTTGTTAAAGATTCATCTTGTTTTGGTGCTGAAAATAATGCCAGTAATCATTTTTAATCTGTTCGTTTCCGAGAAATCATTCTTACTCCACTGAAATGTTTTATAATGATATGAATACCGGCTGCCAAAACATAATTCTTCCCTCTGTTCCCCCATGATTCTTCCTGTCTCTACAAGAGAACAAAGCCAAGGGTTTAATTACGGTTGTGATGACATCTTGCATTTAGATATGGTGATGTTCCATAGGGGAAGATGTTTAAACAGTGCCTCTTAGGTGTTTATGCTTCAACACTGAGTAAACTTCACAGATCAGACTGAGCACTAATAAAAGCAACTCTCCATTCCTCAGGCATTGTAACCACTGGCTCCACCCTGGTGGAGCATAATTACTATGTGTCAGCCTACAGAATTCTGTACAGTGATGATGGGCAGAGATGGACTGTGTACAGAGAGCCTGGTGTGGAGCAGGATAAGGTAACATGATTAATTACCAAGCTATTTTTAAAAATCAGCCTTTGCCAAAAGTCACGGAAGCTATCATTTGAGCTTACCCTGCCCTCTTCAGGTTATTTTAGGTAATGTTAGTTATTGGCCTTACCCTTCTGTTTTTAGGAAATTCTCTGTGGTTCTAGGTCACTAGAGTAAGTAGGCTCTTGATTTTTTTTTTTCTTAATTCCCTTTTCGATTTAGTTGTTTAGAGGCTTAACTAAGAAATTGTGATTTCTTGCCTTTATAATAGTTTTCTTATCAATCCACAGAATGATGAGAAGCATAATTTGTCCCCAAAGATATACACTGTAGGTAAGGGGTATGAAAGAACTCAAAGCAAAAGTGCATTAAATAATAGGTTATAATATACTTGAAAGGTCATGTCAGGATTACCTCACCAACTTGTCTCTTTTTTCTGAATTTTTTCCTGAAGAGTGCTTTACTTGAATAATAATTATTATTAATTGAAGTACCATCGGTCTACATCCTTGTTAGTGTTTTGGAAGTGTAGGCTTCCCCCCTCCAGTGTAGTTACCGCAGGGGACCCACCACCACAGCACCCATAGTCCTCCACCACATTGCATTGTCATCTCCCTCACCCTATTTTTAATCCTTCTGTCTCCCCCTCTTGATGCCTCAGTTCTTTGGTCAGCTTCAAGGCTTGGTTTTAAAGTTTGTCTTTGACTCTTTATTTGATTTCTCTATATTCCACATATAAGTGACACCATCTTTATCTTTTCCTTCCGGCTGATTTCACTTAGCATATTGCCTTCCAACTCCCTTCATGTTGCTGCCTAAAGCATGAGTTTACCTTTTTGGAGCATTGAGTAATATTCCAGTGTGTATATGTACCAAATCCTCTTGATCCACTCATCTGTTTTTTGAGACACTTACATTGTTTTCATAGTTTGACCATTGTAAATAGTGCTGCAGGGAACATAAGAGTACAAGTTTCATTTCAAATTTGTGTTCTTGCATTCTACCTGAGAATTTTCTTAACTTCTATGGTATTATGAAATTGTTTTAGTTAGTAAAAAAAAAAATATATGGTGCAAATAAGGGTTGGACCGTAGGCAGAATTTGTCTCTGTTCTGGATATTTATCACTTTCACCTGGCCTCCCGGCCTGGCCTCCACCACAAGGATCTTATAAATAGGGGCATCCCTGTCCCAAAGAAGATGTCTTGGATTTGTAATTGAAATGATGAGCACATTTTTTTTTTGATGAAACTTCTCTCTAAGCTTTGTTTCAACTACTTGAGATTATCAGTTCTCTTATTTGGGTTTGCTAGTGTATCTTCAGTTATCACTTTTCTCATTCTCTGTTCAGAAAATTCCAGGGGCCCCCTATTGTCTTTTATATGGTCCTAAACTCCTGCTGTAATTCAAGATACTCTTTTCCTCTCTTCTACTTAGTATCAAATGAGCTTCATCTTTGGTGAACCTCTGCTCATTAAAGTAAATAACAATATTTCCCCATAACTATCTTACTTAATGCTCCCAAACTTGACCAATTTTTACTCCCAGAGCATCCATATTTACTTAACTTTTCTCTACTTCTAAAACATGTAGCGTGTATAATATCTTTTTAAATGCCATTATCTATTCTGTCTTATGCATCGTATCTGGATCTTTACATTGGTTGATATTACATGTTATATTTCATGTGCCTAGTAATTTTTGATTGGATGTCAGATGTTATGTACTTCACATGTTTAGAGTTGAGTATTTTAAATATTTTTGAGATTATTCTGGGGTGTAGTTAGTTTATTTGGAAATCATTTAATATTTTTAAAGCTTGCTTTTTAGCTTTATTAGGTGGGACCTGGGCAGCTTTTAGTTCTAATTTTCCCCACTGCTGAGACAACCCTGTTCTCGGTACTCAACGCAATGTCCAATGTATTATGAAATTTGGGGAAACCATTTTGGCAGTGTGAGCTGTTCTAGACATTGTAGCTGAAGAATTCTTCTACTGGCTTTCTTGTGGTGGTTCTTTGCCTGTCCATAGATAATTTCTTACATGAAGATAGAGCTGGAAACCTACAGATCTAGAGTCTGTCTCTCCGTGTAATTCTCTTCTCGCCTGCATCCTATTCTGCAAGTTCTGGTTGGCTTGGCCTTTCTACCTCTGAGCTCTTTCTCAACTTGGCGGCACCACCAAGCTCTCTTCACATAGTATTGTGACAATAGTAGGCCTCATCTCATTTGTTTCCCTTCACTCTGGGATTATTGCCTTATGCTGCTAGTTATCCAGTGTCTAAAAATCATTATTTTATATATTTTACCCAACTTTTTTGATGTTTAAGGCAGGAAGGTAAATCTAGTCCTCGTAAGCTCTTATGGATAGAAATGAAATACATGGAATTACATGAAATTAGCCTCTTCCTTTACTTATGTTAGCCCATCTGCTCTCTCAACTCAAGGGTAATTTGCAAATTCATTTTCACATCCTTTCTAAGCATACACACATGCATGATATATATACACACACACACACACACACACACATAGAGAGAGAGAGACTGAGAGAGATTTTGGTTTTGTTTTCAGAAAATGAGAATATATACAACATGTTTCATAATGTATTGCTTGTCAATCATCTGCCATATTTGTGTGGCATTATTCAATATAAAAAAAATACCATTTCTTGAGATTGAGAACTTTTTAGTTCCATTTCCATTTCACCCTAATGATACCTTGCAGACCTTCTTATACACGGAGATTCTTAAATGCTCATGGGCTAGCTACAGTCAATCTTTTTTATCTAGTCTTTATGAAATCTTTCTCCTTTAAGTTTTTCATATAAGTGAGACTACAGCATGGGAAGGTCTCAAGGATAGTTTTTATGTCCTAAAAAGATGTTTAGCTATTAGTCCTATTCCACTAATATAATAAAATGCAAATAATTGCCTTCATTTTATATTAGTAATAGCTGAGGAAATATTGGAAGCTTACTATTTTGGAGATGATTGTAACTTCAAACAAACCTCCTGGAAAATGACCAATATTAACATCTCCTTAGACATTTATAATCTAATGTCACGTGAGTCTGTTTGGATGAAAATAGCTATAATATTTGGAAATGACTTGATTGAGGAGTTAAACATTCACTTTCACCTCAAATGATAAACTATTTTGATTTTAAGCAGTTATCCATGGTTTTTAGAAACTAGGTGATTTGACTTGAAGGAAGAAAGGGAGGTGGGTGTTGTTTTCTGCTTACTGGAACCCTGTACTTAAGTCAGAAGACATAGTTTGAAATCATTATTGTATCATTGACTAGCTGTGTAATTCACTTATATGAACTGCAGTTTTCTGAGTCCTGCATATTTCATAGGGTTGTCAGGAAATACATCTAAATTAATAAAATAAAAATGCTTTGTAAATAACTAAGAACTATTCCAGTGTGAGATACTGTCATTGTTTACTTGAATAGTTTAAATAATGAGTCACTTAAGATCATATTTTAACCTAAAGATCATTTATGTAGTACATTTATTGCTATTCAATTATGATCATTAAATTGAGCAGAAAACAGTATTTCACTGTCATTTTTCTGGTTCAGATAGAAACAAGGAATTAAAAAGGTTAAAAAGGGAAACTGTCTTTTTGTAGTATATCCAATAGGTGGAGGTATATATCTGTTACATGTGTATTCGTATCTGTTCATGAGTTCTGTTTATTAAAAGCAAAATAACAAGTCTACAGTAGAGCATTTTCTCTTAAGGCCTCATGATCAATTATGCTTTGCTTTGAAAATAAAATCAATATTTTAAATAGTTAATAATTACATAGGACTAGAGTTTCCTGTAATAACAATTAACTGTCTCAATGCAGTTGAAACCTTCATCCCACATTGCCCAGTTATGGCATGCTTATGACATCAAAATCACCTAAAAATCAATTTTCATTGACTTTTCCTTTTATAAAATTTTGACCAAGAATATACAGTTTAATAGTTTTAACAAATTATGATTAGCTTATTTTCTTAGAAATTAAATCATCTTGTCATACTTTGCAGATCTCATTTACATCCCAGAGCAAAAAACCAAAAACCTGTTTCAGTGGAGCAATTTAGACCTGACCTCTGTTGATGTAAAGTACCAATTTTTTGTTGTTTTTTAAAGATATTTCAAGGAAACAAAGATTATCACCAGGATGTGCGTAATAACTTTTTGCCACCAATTATTGCACGTTTTATTAGAGTGAATCCTACTCAGTGGCAGCAGAAAATTGCCATGAAAATGGAACTGCTTGGATGTCAGTTTATTCTTAAAGGTAAAGTTATAATATGTTTAAGACATGTGATTTCACTGGATTAATTAAGAATGGTGTTGCTGTCCTCAGAGAAAGTAATTATAATAATGTGAATGTCTAAGCTGTAATTAGAATATTTTTCTAAACGGGTACTTATAAAGGAAGTAGTTGTCTCATTAAGAAGTTAGAGATTGAAATCATTTTCAAAATTACAAATTGCAAGAAAAGATAACATCATTATGAGCTAATAAAATTAGATTACTTTCCAAATCTAGTCTCCATCTTTATAACTTCTTAATCAGGTCTCATTACCTGATTATATATTTGTGTATATATTTGTATTACATAAGCACTCAGGATTATAGCAGTAGCCTTAGTCCACTTGCTTTTCACTTTGAATTAAAAGTGGGAATAACTCCCCTTAAAATTTATATAATAATTTAATATTTTGTTGAGTGTTGTATATTCAAACTACCATAGTTCCTGGCAATGTAGGGGGCCCTCCCTAAATATTTATTAAATGAACTGAGTAAGTACTATATCAAATTGTGATGACATTTTTATAACTTCAGGTTTCAGTGTCATCCTCCCCATTCTCCTTTCTAAGATTATTTTTTAACAATTCAGCTAGTTCAAAACTGAGAAATCCCAGTAAATTTGTACATTTAACACAGACTATACTTCATGGCATATTTCTCTGAGATTTAATATTACTGTGCAGAATTAAATTTTCTAGGAAATGTTAAAAACATTTACAATTATTACTTTTAACTGATTTTTATAAACAAAATGTATAAACTTTTTCTAAACCATTTTTCAAGGTCGTCCTCCAAAACTTACTCAACCTCCACCTCCTCGAAACAGCAATGACCTCAAAAACACTACAGCCCCTCCAAAAATAGCCAAAGGTATGCCTGCTTTAAATGTGAGAATTGAATCTTCCCTGGACTTGTGGTATAATTTTCCTTAAATATACTAAAAACATTATAAAGTAACTATTTTAATCAAGTTGTTATAGATGAAAGAATAAAGAGTTTCTAAAACTTTTTTCAAGGTCGTGCCCCCAAATTTACTCAACCGCTACAACCTCGCAGTAGCAATGAATTTCCTGCACAGACAGAACAAACAACTGCCACTCCTGATATCAAAAATACTACTGTAACTCCAAATGTAACCAAAGGTAGGCAAATCTAAGAATCGAGACCTGATAGTCTTTATTTTGTTTATAGCTTACGTTTTCAGAAGCATTTCCAGCTTTTAAACCCTCGGTTTCTTTTTCTTAACAGTGTTTTTTAAGTCTAGGAAAAAGTTGATTCCCTTCTTTAGGGAACAAACTGACTGCATTGCTCTGAATCTACGTAGACCTGGTCTTTAAATATTTAGACATGGCTGGGCCTCCCCGGTGGCACAGCGGTTAAGTGCTGTGCTGTGGAGCTGTTGGCAGCTGCGATGTGAGTTCGATGCCCGGCTGGGAGATACCCACATGGTGCGACAGACCTCTCCTGCCTCGCTCGCTGCTCCCCTCAGCAGTGTGTTTCCGTCGATCTGCCTGTTCTGCTCCCCACTCAGTCTCTGGTGAACCCTCTCGCCACCCTATGCCTCTGACCTGTACCCCAGCTTGTATGCAGAAAGAAATAAATCTTTAAAAAAAATTTTTTTAAGTTAAAAAAAATATTTAGACATGGCTGCTTCATTCTAGACCTCCTCTTGTAGATTTTTACCCTTTGCAGCTAAATATTTTGAGTCTCAGGCTTAGAAATACAGTATTTCTAGAAATACCTAAAGCCGTAATAGGAAATAAACTTATTTTCCCAATTACATGCTAATTTGTTGGCTAGGATATATAGTGACAAAAAAAGAAGAGGGGAAAAGAGGTTTGGTAAAAACTAAAATTTTAAAAGAAATTCTGAAATAACCTAGCCATAAAAAGCTTTTGTTTTTAAAATGGGCAGTTATGTTTTTTTTTTTTTAATTATAAATACAAGTGTATCAGTATAATTTACTTTCAATTTTTGTGATTAACAATAAGGTGTACATAGCTGATTTTAGTAGCTTTGATTTTAGTTTGATTTTAGTAGCTATTGAAAAATAATTTTAGTTGAATTCAGGAAGGGAAAAAACCTTAGTGTCATAGATAAATTCATTTCAGTGTTGGCAGATTAAAAAATAACAATAACACTTGTTTCCAGGACAGTGCAGAGGAGAAAGCAATTCTTCAGAGTAATTTGTGCTGTATAGAACTTTAATCATTCTCCTTTTCTGAAAGTTTATCTAGAGTCAGATAACTTTTTCCAACTTTCCACATGTTGGTTTCTTTCCTGTCTTCTAAGTTATTTCCAGACAGACCAATTTCTTGTCTGTGGGAAACTAGAGATAAGCAGGAATTCTCAGAGACAGGTGTCCCACAAAGAGCTTCTTAGCATTTTGCAAAAGCATGTGCTTGGCCAGAATCCTAGACTTGGATGGAAAAACTCATTTAAAAGTATTGTTCCTCTTAAAACCTGACAGAAAATTCTAAAATCTCACAACTAATAGTGTCATTAAAATGCTTTCTTCCAAAACTGTAATCTTGTAAGCCTAAAAATATAACAAAGAATGTGCAGGTCTTTCAAATTCAAGACCTCCTGTCTCCTTGTCTTTGGGATGGTGATATATAGATTTTCTGTTTTTCAAACCTAAGCCAATGTTTTGAGGTCTGTGGTTAAATCAAATTGTATCCATCTGAACCTGGTCTCTAATTCCACAAGTCTTCGGGAAGAGGGCACATTCTGAATTTTCAGTGCTTTCTAGCCTAAGTCATACTTTCCACTCTATGCACTTCTCCATTCTCTGCCAGTACGCGCAAACTGAGAGAGATGCTGGAGGCACTCTGGGGTGTGGCTAGGTCTGTGCCACTGTAACTTGCAAGCCAGACCTCAGGGCACTCTCAGCATCAGCTAGTCTTTTCTGTTTCCTGCTTAGTTCTTCTGTCTGTACTTACCAGTAGCTATTATAAACATTCCCTAAATTCCAAACTTAACAGAGATCTTTGCCCGCTTCCATTTCATAAAAAAAGTAGAAGTCATTAGAAGAAAACTCCCTTTTTTGGAGCCTACAAACTTTCCCATACCCTTTGTCCGCTGCAGTGAACTGCCCTGGACTGATCTCTTCATCTGTGCTTAGTCCCCACCCACCTGCTGCTCAGAGGTCTCGTGTTAGTGATTACCCGCTCCCTTTCCGGGATGGTCAGCATATTCCTATCTTTTGGATATGTTTATAAGGAGTAACTAAGATGCCACTTGCTAGCCAGTCCCTTAGACCCCAGTTGGTGTGAGCTGTTGCTGCATTGTCATCCTTATGGCCAGAAGGGAGTTGAGACATAAAGTAATAAATAATATTCCAAATACCTTAAACTATTTTCTGTATCTGGGCCCAGGATTCTCTATATGTGGAGTGAGATGAGAGGATTAAGTGATCTCCAGGTCCCTGCAGGCTCCGTTTGTAAAGGTTTCTGCTCTGTTCATAAACACATTTGTACTATTATCTTCCCATCACTATAAATAATTTGCCATGATGTTTTACATTATTTCCAATTGCTGGATAATAATTTACTATAAGAGATACACCATCAATTAGGTACTTCCATTTGTTGGACATGTATATTATTTCTAGTTTTTCACTGTTACACAGGTACAGAGGCAAACATCTTTGAGCACTGTGAATACTGGTGGTTACCAGCAAGGCGTGGGGAAGGAGGAGCATATAGAATGGGTTATATTGTATATTTGTGTAAACAAATGGCTAGTCAGTAAAATTATGATGGGAAAGAAAGATGCATCTTTGAATGGCTTAATTTTTTCCTAAAAAATTCTAGGTAAGGAATTTCCATGTACTGGGTTTTTATACCTATTGCCCCCAAAAGCTTATATATTTCCACAAAAATACCTGTGTCCTGATAATCTTCTTCAATAATTAGTCATTCTTTTAAATATTTGCCAGTTTGAATAGCAGAACTGGCATCTTTAGTTCTGTCTGATGGCCAGTAAAGCTAGCATGTTTAATGGTCAGTTGTGTTTTTTAACATATTGCTTGTTCATCTCCAGTTTTTCCTACTGGTTTTTTTTTTTTTTTTTTTGGCGTGTGAATCCTGTGACATTTTCATTCTGTTAACTCTGTATCATATGCAGAAAACAAATATTTCCCAGTTTTTTCATTTGTCTTGGTGATTTGAAACCTTACTAAGAAAAAAAATTTAAAACATGTAAAGAGCAAATGGTGTGGCCACCTCCCATGTATCCGCGAAAGGTTCTGCAGTCACAGGCTCATGGTCAGTGTCGTCTCATAAATAATGTTTATGGTGTTGAGATGGAAAAATCTTGGAGGAGGATAGGTTGACCTTCATGCATTTCCTTCATGATTTCTGACTTTGGATATAATGTACCTTTTTTTTTTTCAGATGTAGCCCTGGCCGCTGTTCTTGTCCCTGTGCTCGCCATGGTCCTCACAACTCTCATTCTCATACTGGTGTGTGCATGGCATTGGAGAAACAGGTAGGTCCGTAACTAGTTCACCTCATTGTTCTCTGAGAGGATGTTTGCCAGTGTGAATTAGAAACTAGACATGTCACATGAACTACAGTTCACCTTTTAGAGAGTAGAAGTAATACAGGCATTAGAATAACAATACACCTTTCTCCTTTGTTCCCATTAGAGAATGAACACGTTTAATTCCAGTTATTGAGTGCCTTTATTGTATGAAGTTTTGCATTAAACACTGAGATAAACACATTAATAAGAAGAGTATCTGACACACAATAGGTGCTTAGTAATACTTAGTCAAAGAATGAGACAAAATTCTTATCTCCGAAGTGGTTTTACAAGGATTAACTGACACAAACTAAGGAACTATATATAATGTGGTTTGATGAGTTAATTTATGAAGTATTAGAGAACCACAAGAGTTACCAGAAATCTTTTCTTTGGGAAACAGAAATTCTCAAGTTTGTTCTTTTTTTGCCTTAAAGTTGCTGGATTTGGTTACACAGAGGCAGGAAGAGAACGGCCCAGATGAGGGAATTCCTTGGGTGGAGGCACAGAGATGTGAGATGTACGCAGAAGACTGAGTCATCTCACAGGATGCCTGGTATGAAAGAATCGTAGATATGCAGCCTGGACCTGGATTAGAAGGGACTTTATGGGAAGAGAGCAATTTACATTTCAGTCTATAAATGAAATCGAATATGGGAAATCACTGATGAGTGCCAAGCAGAGAGGTGATCTTTTCAGATGATTGCAGAAAGACAGTGGCAGGAGTTTTGGAGGGTGTATTGAAGAGGAGAGAGACCAGAAGAGACAGCAAGATAAGCCAGGCAAGACCGTAGCACAGCAATTGTAGGGCAGAGAGAATAAATGGAGATTTCCTAATGGTGTCAAAGGAGTGCACGGCTGGCTGCCTGCTAAGGAATAAGGTGGAGTCAAGGATGATCCGCAGTTTCTGGTCTGTGAAGCAAGATCAGCAGAGATGTTAAGAGTTGAGATAACAGAGCAGGAGGAACCGGTTTGGTGGAGAAAGAGAATTACTTTATTTCTTCATCCAAATATTTGAGCTTTTACCTGTACCAAGTATTGAGTCTGTGCTGAGAGTCCAGTGGGGAACCCCAAAATTTAAACAGTATCTACGTACTGGCCACAGTACATGATTCCAGGGTGCTGGAGGAGCGTGTGGATCCCAGATTCATGGTTTTGGAGGGGCATGACCTATGAAATCAGGATGAGGGCAGTAGGGAGAGTCCAGAAAGGAAAGTTCATGATGCTTTCATGCCACTGGGTAGCAACAAGAAGAACGAGAACAGCAACAACACTGATTTTTTATAAGTTCTGATTTTAGGTATTCTGAGTGCTTTTACATGTTTTAACTTAATCTTCAACCTATGAAGCAGGTACTGTGTGAAAATCTCATTCTACAGAAGATGAAAGTGAGCACACATGTGCGAGCACAAGCACACAAATGTGCATAAGTAACTTGCCCGATGTCACTGGCTGCCACCAGGTGTCAGTGCCTATGCTCTTAATTACTGCTGCCCCTGAATGTGTGACCATTCATCTGTCAGTTGAGTCCAATCCTCTGGGTAAATCACAGGGGCAGGGGATCAGGACTGGGGAGTAGAGGTGTTGAGAGGTAGGCAGGAGGCATGTGCCAACATCAGTTTGGGGCGGACATTCAGACTTCCAAGGGGCAGGTGGAATTACTTGCCAGATGAGGACAGAATGGCTGAACTGCAGAATTGAAGTTACTGTTAAGAACGTGGTTGAAGTTGCTGACAACTGGCTTTGTGACAGGGAGTAGAGGAGGAGATGTCATTACGAGGAAGGAGGAGGAGAGTAATAAAAACAGCTGCTCTTAGCCCATGCCAGGCATTGTTCTGAGCATTTTACAATGAATAATCTGAAGCTTTGTCACTTGAGATTAAGTATATAAAATCTTTTATAGTGCAACATTGGTTTACATTTATACCATTAAAGGTATTCTAGCCATTTGGAGATCGGATTTCCATATAGAAAAGATCATTGATTTCTTTTTATAATAGAGTTTCAAAAGGAAAAGATTAATTACAGACCAGCATTTTATTCCTATTTCTTTACCATTGAAGTTTTTGATTAATAATTTCAATACCCACCCTCTCTCCCAAAAAATGTACATTATACTTTACTTTGAAACAATAGTGTATTTTAAATATCACTAGACTTCAAAATGAGGACTTTTTAATATCAAGAATGAAAACAGCATTACACTAGAGAAGACTGTTTCCAAATAAGTAAAGTACAGAACCATTTTTATGCAAGCCACATTTGGGATCTTAAGGAAATCATATAACCGTCTGTCATGTTTACACCAGAATAATTTCTGCTTTCTCTTTAGCTTGAAAATCATTAATTTTAATGGATTTACATTCTTGAATCAGAAAGTGTCCTTTTATTTGCTTTTCTCTTTGTAAAAGCTGCTTAGTAAATAGTAATTTTTAATGGTGGGAAAGATTTCTCCTGGGGGAGAAGAGTTCAGAATTATGAAGGATGGCTTGGAGGTTCAGAACCTTCTCGCACACATGGCTTATGCCTCCCAGGCCTAGAGAATCCTGTTCTCCCTCCACCACTTGTTAGTGGCAGTTTTGACTAATCCTATATGACTTCTCTGAGGCCAAGGACCTGGAGAAAAAGAAGAATGCAGAAGACAGTGTAGTTCAGGTGTTACAGTTCTGTGTACTTTGTGAACTGTGAAACTCGTATTTGAAACCAAAACAGACCATTAAGCATGATTTCTCCATAATGACCCATATATCAGGGCTGGGTCTTTGATTTGATTTCGTCTTTTTATCTATAGGTGTCTTTTTTATTCCTTTATCCACTTTGACTGAGAAATAATTGGGTAGTAAGTTAACTAATATTTCAGGAGATAGTTTCTTTTGTTTAGCTTTATATTTGGCTTTATGTTTAGAATTAATGAGCCTCAGCACTGGCAACTTTGAATGTCCTATGAAATAGAAGATCGTGTGGGTAGACCTGCAACTGGAAATGTGTACTCTAATTATTAACTTTGGTGTTTATCCTACGGTTTCAAAGCTGTCTTATTAGTGAATTCATTCTATTCTATGTTAATTTTCTCTCTCTATTTTTCCAGAAAGAAAAAAACTGAAGGCACCTATGACTTACCTTATTGGGACCGGGCAGGTAAATCATAACTTTACATCTCTTTTCATTAGAGGGAAGTCCTTGCCCTTTGGTAACAGTAGTGAGAAAGGAAAGTCATTCCCAGCACTGTTAGCAAAACAGCATCATTCTTCTGCAAACTCTCTTCTGGTCATGAAGTAATGAAGTGGAAAGTAAGAATTTCTTACAACACATGCTTGTTCATTTTTCTTCTGGAAAACTTGCCTAGTGTGTCCTATTTTTCTGTTTCTCTTGAGGAAACCAGTTTTCCTCAAAGTGTTTACAAACATTGCGTAAGAAGCGTTAGATTGAAGTCCTGGCAACACAGTGGGTTGTTACATGGATATTTACCACGTGGAGTCCAGCAATTCTGTGAGGTCTGCCATCTCTGCCATGATGAATTATCATCTTGTGAATTCCTATTCTGTGTGGCACCTTGCTGCCGCTGACTTCAGAGGTCCATACAGGTCTCCCCCTTCCTAGACTAACTACTGGAACAACTGTTAGGAGCCAAAGGATCACTGCTGAGACCATGGCAGGGAAGTGCAGTGGTGGGGACACATCATGTGCTGCCAGCTCCCCAGGCTGGATCTTAGAAAATACTTAAGGAAAACTTAACTGAAAACTACCCCTCCAGTATACAAACTGTGTCCATAGTAGCAGTGATTTATTCTGTATGTCCTTTTGGTAAAGATTTCTACCATGTTCTGCTTTGTACTGCATAGTCTATAAAACAGAAAATAAGTTTGAACAACTTAAGGAACTAGAAAAAGGACAAACTAAAATCAGAGCTACCAGAGGGAGGAAATAGTAAATATTAGCGATAAAATGAAGACTAGGAACACAATAAAGTCAATGAAACTGTAAGTTGGTTCCTAAAAGAAGATCACCAAATACATAAACCCATTAGCTAGATAAACTAAGGAAAAAAGGGGAAAGACTCCAAGCATTAAAATCAGAAATGAAAATGGATACATAACTTCCTTTGCTACAAAAATGAAAAGGATTATGAGACTAAGGTAAGCAGTTTACACCAAAAAATTAGAAAACCTAAACCAAATAGATGAATTTCTGGAAACATAAAGCCTGCCAATACAAAATCACAAAAATATAGAAAATCTGAATAGACCTAGAACTACTAAAAAGTTTGAATCAGAGGTCTAAAATCTTATTCTAACAAAAGAAAGTCCTGGACCTGATAGATTCACTAGTAAATACTACCAAACCCTTAAAAAGCAAAACCTTAAAGATTTCACAAAAAAGCTGTTGTAACTTATAAATGAATTCAGCAGAATAGCAAGATAGAATCAACACTCAGTAATCAGTTGCATTTCTGTACATAATGAACAATCTTAAAGTTACCCAAAAAATCCATTTACAACAGTATTAAAAGAATTAGACGCTTAGGAATTAACCAAGGAGATGAATGACTTGTAATACAGTGAAAACTACAAAACATTGCTGATAGTGATTCAAGAAGATATAAATGAATGGAAGCACTACATCCCATATTCATGGATTGGAAGACTTAATAGTTTAGCTGTCAGTACTACCCAACATGATCTACTGATAGAATGCAACCCCTTTCAAAATCCCAGTGACAATTTTTACATAAATAGAAAAAGTCATCCTAAAATTCATGAGAAATTTCAGAGACCCCCAAATAGCAAAAGTCTTGAGAAAAAAAGAAAAAAAACTGGAAAACTCACACTTCTGATTTTAGACCTTATTATAGTTACAGTCATCAAAACTGTGGTATTGTCATGACAGCCAACATACATCCTAGTGGAATAGAATAACAAACGTAGAAATAAAGCCTTACAAATACAGACAAAAGGCTTTTGACAAGGCTAAGAAGATCATTGGGGAAAGGATACTCTTTTCAACTAATGATGCTGATAAAGCTTAATCTTTACATGCAGAAGAATAGAGTTGAACCCTTACTAGCAGCTTATACAAAAATAAATTTAAAACTGACCAAGGACCAAAAGTGTAAGACCCAAAACAATAAAACTCTTCACATTGGATTTGGTAATGATCTCTGGCACATGACGCCAAATACACAAACACAAAAGAAAAATAGTCAGACTACATGAAAACTTTTATGTATCAAAGATACTATCCACAGAACATAAAGGCTACCTCCAGAATAGGAAAAATTATTTGCAAATCATGAATGTAAGGGATTAATGTCCAGAATGTATAGAGAATGTCTAAAAGTCAACAACAAAAAAAAAGCAACATGATTCAAAGGTGGACAAAAGGCTTTCATAGAGAATTGTCTAATACAATATACAATTGTCCAGTAAGCATGTGAAAAAAATGTTCAGTGCTAACCTTTAGCGGAAACATAAAACCACAAGGAGATACTTCCTCTCCCAATTAAAAAAAAAGTGTTGGTAAGGATGTGAAAATACTGGATTTGAATCCTGGTGTACTTTTGTTGGGAATTTAAAATAGTATATAGCTGTAGTGGAAAATAGTTTATCAGTTCCTCAAAAAAAGTAGAATTACCGTATGATCTAGCCATTCTACTTCTTAAATATATACCAAAAACAAAAAAACAAAAAAAAAACTGAAAGAATGTCAAACAGATCATTTATACACCCATATTTGTGGCATTATTCACAGTAATTAAAACATTGAAGCAGTCCACATGGTTGATCAGCTGATAAAAAGTTAAGCAAAATGTGTTATATTCATTCAATGGAGTATTATTCAGCTTTAACAAAGGAAGTTAAGTATGCTACAAGGATGACCCTTGAGGACATTATGCTAAGTGAAATTAAGTCAGTCATCAAAAGACCAATGTTTACTATGTGATTCCAGTTATATGTGATATAAGAGTAGTCAAAATCATAGAGACAAGGTAAAATGGGGGTTGCCAGGATTTGGGGGTAACAAGTATGAAGAGTTTTGTTGATCAGTGAATAACTGAGTTTCTGTTTTGTAAGATGGAAAGAGTTCTGGGGATGGATAGCAGTGATAGTTGCACAACACTGAGCTGTACACTTAATGGTTAAGCTGATAAATTTTCTTATTTTACCACAATACAGCTAGTAAATAAAAAGAAAAAAGAGCATAAAAACTAGTCCGTATAGATACTTGTTATTGAAATGACTTGAAAGCAACAGAATTTCTCCCTCAATACTCTGTTTTAACATACTGTTATTTCAGACATTGGTTTTTATTCAATTGCTCTCTTTTGCTTACAATCACAATGAAGGTTGGTGGAAAGGAATGAAGCAGTTTCTGCCTGCCAAATCTATGGAACATGAGGAAACTCCAGTTCACTACAGCAGTAGCGAGGTTAATCACTTGAGCCCGAGAGAAGTCACCACAATGCTGCAGACAGACTCTGCAGGTAACGTGGCTGCCTTCAGACACATGGTAGAGGGAGAAGCCGCTGTGCTTGCTGTGAACTGCTTTGGGATTTACAGTGTCTTTTACCTTTTTCATGTGTAAGAGATGAGCTACTTTTCCAATGACAGGACTTTCTATGTATTTTTTTTTAAAGAATTCTTTATTTATGCATGGAATAACGGGGGTATAGACCAGAGGTGCGGGGGTGGTGAGAGGATTCACCAGAGACAGAGTGGGGAACAGAACAGGTGGATCTACTGAAGTACACTGCTGAGGGGAGCAGGAGAGGTCTGCTGTGCCATGTGGGTCAGCTCCCTGGCCGGGGATCGAATTCAGATCATAGTAGTGATAGGTCTGAGACTTAAGCACTACATCACCAGGGAGGCCCCTAGAAGGACGTTTTAAAAATACAACCTTTAGAGTGTTATTTCTGTGTCTTAGATGTTCTGTTCAAAATTGGGGCATTAATTTCTGAAAACTCTGGGCATTTTGTCTGTTTGCCTGGATTTAGTTGAGGCTATAGGGGTGTTAAAAGGAAGAGTAGGGATGCTAGAGCAAGCCTTACAGTGTTTATCAAATTAATCAAATACTTATTTTAAACATTTCCTAATATTAGAAAAGGAAAAAAATCTCAAATTATTTTCCAAGACTGATATTATAGCAATCATGGACTATTTCTTTTCCTATAAAATACTATCTGTACATGTAAAGAACACTGTTTGTGCAAAATTACATGAATGAGGCTTTCTGGCATATTAACTTACTGTGTTAATTTTTTTTTTTTCCCCACCCCCTGTGTTAATTTTTTAAGATGGTTCTTTCAGGGACATCCATAGGTCTGTGTTGATAGCAACGAAAGTGCCATAAAGTGTCTGCTTTTGGTGTGAACCTGTCCCCCTCCATTGATTCCTGTATAAGTGAGATAACTTTTTTGTCGTGTTTTGTGTTATCCATAGAATATGCACAGCCACTCGTGGGAGGAATTGTTGGCACACTCCATCCCAGATCTACCTTTAAACCAGAAGAAGGAAAAGAAATGGGCTATGCTGACCTAGATCCTTATAACTCCCCGGTGCAAGAAGTCTATCATGCCTACGCTGAACCACTCCCAATTACTGGGCCAGAGTATGCAACCCCAATTATCATGGACATATCAGGGCACCCCACAGCTTCAGTTGGTCTGCCCTCAACATCCACTTTCAAAGGTACAGGAAACCAGCCTCCCCCGGTAGTGGGAACATACAACACTCTTCTCTCCAGGACTGACAGCTGTTCCTCAGCCCGGGCCCAGTACGATACTCCAAAAGGTGGGAAGCAGGGTCCAAGTGCCCCTGAGGAAATGGTGTATCAGGTGCCACAGAGCACGCAGGAGGTATCAGGAACAGGGAGGGATGGTGAATGTGATGTTTTTAAAGAAAGCCTTTGAGGGTGATGCTGCTTTTTACAAAGCATCTTTTGAAAGCACATGGCCTTGTTTTTTTGTATTAGTGGTAGTAATATATAGAATGTATTACGTATCTGTCACGGATGTGGTTGGAGGAAATGTGATGACCGAGGTACAGGAAACTACTAATCTTGCCATCTTGCTCTTAAAAGTGTTATGTGGCAGTTACTGCTTGCCTACTACATTTTGAACATCCTGTTTGTTACTACTGTAAGACATTATTTTTAATACAGAAAAAGCTTCCTACTATGCACTTCAAAGAAATTAGTCACTGAAAGTAAATATTTATTACCAATGCTGCAGATACATTAAATGAACTCAAGAGATGGCTCTGTAAGCCTGACTGGCAATAATGCATGGTACTGTTCTAGAAATGTCTAATGGCTTGAAATTTTGCTCTTTGTGAAAGGTAGGTACTATCATGGTTTCCTCCTCTTTTACTCCTGTATTGCTTTCTGGATTTTTAAAAAATTAATAATTGTTTTGATTGCAGTCATATAGTTTTTTGTCTTTTCCTTAGGAAGATCTGTAGCTGGGAAACTGACTTGTAATGAGCATGGTGATTGTTTTCACTTTCAACACCCTTAAAAGCTTTTAACACTTCATGGTACATGGCTTGGCCTCATCCCTGCTTATTCCTCCTGGGACCCTCGGTGGCCAGCCCCATTCTTAAGTTTTTAAGACTTTTTTCCCCCAAGGGGTAATGCTTGCTTTATCGACTTCATGAATTCAGATCCTGTCTTTAAGTATACTTCTCTGTGGAAACAGGGACAACTTTACAATTTAAAATTATAAAGGAGATTCCATTCCTTGTACCCAACTGTATTGGCAATGGAAATTTCCTAGGAGAGTGGTGAAAACTTGGGCTTTTAAGTGAACCCTGTATACATATTTATGACAGTAAAAGACAAAATCATTCTGCCGAGAAGTAACCAGAATTTGTCTTCTTTCACTAAATTTTTTTGAATCTCAAGCTATCTTGTTAAAGAGAATTTTAAAATTTGTTTTTCATGGTAAATTATTATAAGACATATAAACCCAGATGTATTTTTCAGCTCTGCATGATTGTGCCCTCATCTGTCTAGTGAGTAGTCCTGTATCTCAAATCTAGAAAACAGATGTGTGATAGCATCCTAGTAAGTGAATATTCAGGTTTTATTTTTGATACCTCTGGGCAATTTCTTTGTCACCACTTGTCCAGAAGTCATCTTCAGTTTCTTTGTGTAGTATAAAAACCACCTTCTATTTAGATTGTCAAGGTGACCTGATTAAAATACATAAATTTGACATGACCTCTTCTGTAAATCTTAGTTTGTAGACTTATTATTGAATGTATTTTCTCATCCCAGACTAGTCATTTTTTTTGGCCTGCCCCTAAATGTCAAAAGTCACTAAACTGAATAAGGATGAACAGTGTTCATTTTGCTTGCTTCCACTAGTGTCAGTCATCAAAAAAAGAACTATTGATTTCTGCAGTTTCTCTGCTATCTAGTTGTATGATTGTTGTTGGTTTTTTCATTTAAACTCTTGTCCAAACCAATACATATTTTGTTTCAAAATATTTGAAACAAAAAGCACAGATAATGAACTTTTTAAAACATATGAATGTGTAAAGCACATGTATTAATGCAGTCATCCCCTTTCAGGTGGGAAGAGAGTAAACCAATTGCTTTATTTTTTTATTCATCTTTAGTACAGAGAATATACTTTTCTCCAAATCATATGCCTGTTTGAAGCTTTAAGAGAAATGTTTCCAGTAACTTTCATTTTCCCAAAGATGCTTGCTATTTTTATGTAATTGTATACCCCTGATTGTTTTCCCATGGAATTTTATTTTGAGGCAGATGTTTTCTTTAAATGCTACACTTTAAGACTTGATTCATACTGCCACTCTGCTGTTCTTATACTACCAATGGTTTTTACACAAGTTTTTTACTACTTTTATATATCTTTCCAAATGAAGAGCTGAGCCTGATACAAAGGGTTGTTCTGGTTTTGTACTTTTTTTTTGTTTTCATAGTAATGAAGAATTGGTGTTTTTGTTGTTTTTCTACTTTTTATGTCATGTGTGTAAATATATATATATATATAGCTTTGGAGACAATCAAGTAACAACTGTGAAAGTAACCATAAAAAATTCTGAACTTTAAGACTTTTAAGTGTTTCAAGAATTAAGTCACTGTGTTTTATTGGATTTTTTTTTCCAATACAATTATAAAAATAGAATCAGACAGTGGTGCAGCAAATGTGGCCATTATAGGTTTCATAAAATTACACTAACTTCGCTGTTACTTGATCTTAGGAAACCAGCACAGTTAAAGTTAAGATATTGTGAATGCTGATTTATATTTTATTAAAAGCTGTAAATCTAAATAGATCCTATTGTAGGTGCAGGGTCTAGTCCAGTTATTTAAGTTCATGTTTCACTATTTGCACTTTGCATTGAACAATGGGTTTATTCACTGATGAAATGGTTCAAGTAGAGAATTTTATACAGTAATTGAAGTTGACATTATGCATATACTTGCCCTTCCTCCCCCCGAGGAGAGCAGAAAATGAGCTCATCTAAACATGACATAATTCTGTGGAAAGTGATAATGGTTGAACTTCTCTGCCTTGGCTCCACATTGTTACCTGGAGAGCAAGAGCGACACAGAAACACCATGTCAGGTGATAAAATTAGAACTGAGTAGGTGGGACAGACAGACAGCTTTGGAAACCACCATAAGAGACGTAAAGCTCTACCTAAAAAATTACCTTGTTCCTGCCTCTCAGTTTGAACTTGAAGTCCCTAAACTGCAAAACCTAAATAAGAGTTGTGTGCTTTTTAATACACCTTTTAGGCCAACTGTGGCACCAACTCTTATTTAATCCAACTTGTGACTAGTTTCTTCATCTCTTTTTTTTGGGGGGGTGGGGGGGACTCTGGGAAAGGTAGAAACAGAACATGTATTGAAATGCACATTGGAAGTAAAAATGGCTTGAGTGTCAGTGATATTCTCCCAGAATGTACTTTTCTTACCTCGGCATGTACTGTAGTCACTCAGTATTTGTATATGTTGCTAGAATTTAGATTGTATAAATAGTGAGATTTTAATGTTTGTGTTTTTAATAAATTGTATATATGTGTCTTGCTGAAAGGTTTGTAGCCTTTTCTCATATTACAGAAAAAGCCAGATTCAGTATTAACAATCACTCAGCTATCGTGGCCAGTATTTATTTTTTTCATAAGCCCAAGTTACTTTACCTCAACTGAATTTCATTGTAGAGCTATGTAGTATGACAACTCTGTATGTGGAGTCCACTTGCCTTTTGTACCTCAAGGTCAGAAGAATCAAAAGAAACTGAGGTAGAAAAGGCAGGTACTAGACTGGAGTCCACACGTGGTCATATGTGAATATTAACATGATCCATAATTAATTTCTGGGCTATTAGTTTTCTCCCCTTTACTCAGCTTTTAATAATTTCATTGATTCCTGTTTCTGAACCTGATGTAATATTTTACAATGTGTATATCTCTTTATAGAGGTTTAAGCTGTCAGTAACACCATTAAGTATTGCACAGCAATAATTGTTCAAAAGATCAACTCTTTCAACTCTTACCTCTTAGAACAGATTTTAATTCCACCTGTCTAATAACTTCTACTGCTCTCTTCCTTGACACCCATTTTGCCCCTCCGCCAATAGCCTTTGGTCACATTCATTAAAATAGGAAGTAAGATGAGCTCACCACATTTGCAGGACTCACTCTGGCTTATTTGCATCCCACAGGATTCTTTTCTGGTGTACCCACATAGGTAAGTTTTCCATTTGAAGATGAGATTTAATCATGCGGACAATTGACTTTTTCATGAAAATATAATTTAATCCAAAAACAGCTTGACTCTTCTTAGCATTTACTTACAGTATCATCTTCATCTTTCCTAATTTAGTAAATAAATTAAAGCAGGCAAAAAATATTTAAGAATTTTTCCCTTTGAGCTTTCCTAGCTGAACATCTTTGTATAAAGTTAAACTTTATTTCTTTAAAATAGTCACGAGACTTCAGTAATTGCATTCTTTGGTAGGATGAAGATACTGTTTTTCAGTAAGTAACCAAATTACTCATCATAATCAGGGTTACTTAATTGCTGGGGGGTGGGGGGCGGCATTTCCATAACCCTCCACTCTATTCAGAATTGGTTTCAGATTCAAATCCGGTTCCTCAGATAGGACAAAAGAACTACTGAACTGTCATACAGATACAGGCCTGAAGTTTGCCATATCAAGGGCCCAAGCACATGCCAATTCCTCACCAATTTACAGTAGTCAGATCTACTTCACAATGTGTTGTGCAAAACAATTTGCTTGCTTACTATAAAAACAGTTAAAACACCTCAGAAAACGAGCTTATTTTTAAAAAACAATGCAATCAAAATGTATTTCCCTGACATTTTACCTAAATATATCTTGGTTTTCATAAATTAAATATATTCACAGAAATTAAGCTGGTGGTTATGAATCACCAGGCAACAAACAATATACATAATTTTCTGATGAGTGCAGCCAACATTTTAAACTAAAAATTGCAGTATAAAAATAAAAACTAATACTGTTAGCATTAGCATCCTCTTCTGAGTCAGTAGGGTCAGTCTTGAGTCAAGTTGATTACAAAGTTTTTTTCTATAATGTCCTTCAAAAATAGCTGCTCTGCAGTCACATTGTGATATGCATTCTAAAGAAGAAAAATACAAAGAAAAATAAAATCTCTATCCCAGTCTCAAAATATTAACATTAAATGGAATATGCCAAATCTTAAAAGCTTCTGAATAAAGTCTAGTAACAGGTTACTTGTAAGGAAACAGGATACTAGTGTTAGGTATGAGGCAGCTTTCTGGGGTGACAGAAATGTTTTATATCTAGTTAGATACATGTATGTACAAATTTATTGAGCCATACACTTGAGAGTGCATTTTAGTGTATGTTGTAGTTCAATAAAACAGTGTCTTTAATCTGGAAATGATTTTTTACATTTTTGGACTAAAACTCATTTCAGCTTATATCGTATTTGGGGATGATGACTTGACTGATTTTATAGGATATATAATTTAAAATTTATATTTCAGTATCAAAAACGTAACAAGTCCACAACCTCTTAAAACATCATAAAAGGACAGGATGAGAAGAGAATATAGGCTTTCCATCAAAGATTATACAAAAAAGTGTATTACCTTGTTCATCAAAGACATGGTGGTATTCCCATAGTAGTGCAAAGGACTCTGGAGATCAGAAAAGTTGTATCTAAAACCAGCAAGGTGAACTTCGTGACATATGTGAAATGCCAATGTGATGGCAATAATTCCTGTCGTTGGATGTTTGGGTTTCTGGGAGAATAAATGAAAGTTAAAAAGAATCCAAACTAGATACTGTTTTCAAAACATATTTGGCCAAATCTTATTTTAAGAGGGACATCAGAACATTTAATTAGGAAAGAAATACTTAACTACATGCTCATTGTGTCATAAGGCTCAAGCCCCAGATAATACTCTAACTGAAAATATAAGGTGTGATTGAAATCTTAATATTTCAAATAAAACAAGTATAGTATTAGCCCAGAGGACAACTAGCAAATGAAGGAATACTGTGAGGCTCAAGGAAAAGGATACTGCTGCCTTGCTTTTAAAAATGGATCTATCATATCACCCAGCAATTCCAACTCCTAGGTATCTCTCCAAAGAACACAAAAACACTAATTTGAAAGGAAACCTGCACTTCTATGTGTATAGCAGCACTATTTACTATAGCCAAGAAATGGAAACAATGACCCAGAACAAATGACTGGGTCAAGAAGCTGTGGTATATATACACGATGGAGTACTACTCAGCAGTCAAAAAAGATAAAAGTGCCATTTGTGGCACGATGGATGAAACTGGAAGGGATTAGTCTAAATGAAGTGAACAGGAAGGAGAAAGATAAATACCGATGGTTTCATTTATATGTGGGATCTAGAGAAAACAAAAAAGAATCAGGCTAAGAAATTTTAAGACCAACCTTGAAAGCTGACCATAGATCTGAGGCATCCAGGAAGGAGGGGAAGGGGAGAAAATGGGGAAGGAAAGAGAGCACAGTGGACTATGGGACTATGGTGGAGGACTGTGGGTGTTTAGGTGATGGGAAAACTGGTCACAATACCTAAGGGGAGGAATCCTGTATTCTGATAAAGCAAGGATGTAAAATAAAAAGACATGCTGAGTCAGACTCTGCAAAAAAAGTGAAGCCTGAGGATTTTGAACCTGTGTATGAAACATAAGAACAGCTTAATTTACAAATGAATAGAATCTTCACATAAGTTGGAATTTTAAATATTTAAAGGCTAATTATAAATTTAGCTCTAGGGAAAGGAGTTAAAATGACAAATTGTAATAGTATCAGACTAAAAATAAAAATTTCAGATGTAGGCACATTTTAGTACAATCTCAATTTGGATCATTAATTTAAAAATAACACCAAAATCAAATCCAACCACCCCCTTTATATATATATATCCTGAAAAACGCTGTAATGGATTTTAGACAGGTAGGACTTACAAAAACAATATAAAACTTATAAGCAATTCAAGGATATTTCATTTAGAAATGTGTCTTACAGACTCCATAGAAATTGCACTTCTATGACTTTTGAGGTGAAAAATTTTAAAAGCATAGTAAAATTAAACTTGAGAAAGCAGACTTGTCTGAAAGGCTAACCTTTTACAGAAGCTTTTCGTTACCCTGAGTACAACTGTGACCCCACCAGCCCTTCCCATCTGATGGAGAAGGAAGTCAGTGGTTGGGTTCACTCTCCAGGAGTCATCAAACCTCATTGATTTAGTCACCTTTTTCCCCCTCACTGTCCTGTTTCACGTTCTGTACATCTTGTCTTCACAACTTAGAACACTCACTCACCAAAGTTATAATTATTCTCTTACATAAATCTTCAATTCTCTTCTGCACCCTTCACTCACAGAACCTCTATTAACAGACAATCCTGATTAAATCCCCCCCACCAGCAGCAGAACAGGGCAAGAGAAAACAATATACTTGCCTGGTCACACGTTACGTTTATGATTAAAGTCTCAAGTGGACATCCAGTATATCCACCAATCCAATTACATTTCCCTAAGTAAATTTCCATTCCTACTCTTCAAATTGTCAACTTAAAGTAGGAAGGACAAAGTTGTCAATCATTTTTCAGAGAAAACCTGAAGCACACAGATGAGCTATATCTTCCAACTCAAATCAATCATCTGGACCCATATTTTCAGCTAGATGTCCCTCTTCCTACCTGTGGCCAACCTCTTCCTGTATACTGTATTTTATCCCATCTTACCTCTCAGTAACTCTGCTTCTATTATCCACCTTCTTCCCTCGTCAAGGTTTTTGTCTTTTGAGCCATCCCTCCAGCACACAAACATAGTATCTAACTTTTAAAAACAACTTCCTTATCCTATGGCTACTTCTAATCATTACTCCCCTCTCAGTACTCTTTCTAGCAAAAAAAAAAAAAAAAAAAGATTTGTCTCTACTTGCTCATTTCCTATGTTATCTCTAACCCAATTCAAGCAGGCTTTCTTCTTTCTGCCCCTATCATCAATATCACCTCCCTATTTCCAGAACCAGGGTTCATTTTTTGTGTTTAATCTCTTAACAGCAGGTAACATGGCTGACCTCTCCTCAGCTTCTGGGCCACCATGTCCTCCCAGAGCTTTAATCTAGTTACATGTTCTAGCATCATCTCTAAGGATGATCAGGGTGTTTCTGTGTGTGTGGATTTAGAGATGCTACACCTAAAACAAAAAGCAAGGGATAAATTTGATCATGTCTCATCTAAGAACAGTGATGAAAAATTACAAAACATACATTTAAAAAGCTGTCCTTTCCCCTCAAAATTACTAAAAAATAGGGTTTAAATTTAAAATAGTTATGCTTTGATTTGAAAATTCCACTTCCAGGAGTTTGCCCTGTGGAAATTGCGCAAGTGTGTAAAAACACCTTTGTGCATTGCTACATATTTGGGGGCGGGGGGCACCGGAGGAGCCTTTGGAAAAAGCCGATACAAACCTAAAAGTCTATAAATAGGGAAAGAGTTAAAGGGAAAAAATAGAACAAATAGTCAGGATTCTACTGAACAAATGAAAAGTCTGCGTATGTACGTAAATGCATAGAAAATAGGGAGATAAAAAGCAAAAATGAGAGGTATGCTACAGAGAAGTAGGATTTCTTTTTCTCTTTTTCCCTCTGCGAATTGCTTGATCTTAAGCATATAATACTTAAAATTTCTTATCACAACTTTTATCATGCCAAAAAAAAAGATACATGATGTATGTTTAATTCTTTGGATTTCCTCCACTTTACAAATACGGAAAACCTCATTTCAGTTGAACTACCATGTATTACAGTTACTCAAGCTTCAAATGAAAGACATGTCAGATATTGCGGGTCAAGAGTTGTCTCCTAGGGAATGTGGACAAACAGGTTGTAAGAGTCAAAGTCAGTGGGTTTTAATCAAAGAATTTGTGGAGTTTCAAGAAATCGCAACATTGTTACCATTTCTTGGTAAGTCAGTGCCAAGGTCTCTCCATGACTGCAGAAATACTTCTGGACTACCTTATTATTGTCCTTTCTCACCTTTCTTTTGGCATTTCTTTGATACTTTTATCACAGAGTCCTTCAGATAGTTCTTTAGAGCCTGAACTGTCACACACATGCCCTGAAGCCAGTCCTGCTCCGAGTCTAGCCTGCCCGTTAACCATACTACCCAATCAAGCACAGCTCGCCTCAGAACACTGAGGACGAGAATGTAACAGCTGAGCCACTGGGCATGCAGAAAGAGACCTCAGAAGGGCCCTTAGGAAGGTTTGTTTTTTTCTTTTTTTTTGCAACCTGAGAAACAAACAATATCCACAGATCTTTTACCTCACTCACTCGGACTTGGCACTCAGAGGCCACCTCATGAGGCAAAGTCCTCAGACAGTATGAGAGCCCCACGACCTGCCAACCCACCTCAGCAGTCTTCAGTTTGAAAATGTACAAAGAAAAGTACATACCTGATTTTTGGGAAACACTTTTGGGAAATGAAGCAGTTCATAAGCTGCCATTCTGATAATGAAAGGATCTAATATTCTGATTTGATAAGGTTTATAGATCAGGTTTAAGGCTGGCTTCTTCCAAAAGCCATTAATGTTCTGAAATAAAGAATATAGAAAATAGAACATTTTTATCTTTTTTTTTAAGGAAAAAAAGTATTAAGAAGGTAGATCAATTTTGCCAACTTACTATTTTGCCACCTGTCAACATTTCCCACAGCCACTTTAAATCAAGTGGCTTAAAAGTGGTGAGAATCACTGTAGTATTAGGATCGTTGTGACTGAAATCTGAAAAAACAGATTCTGGATAAAAAAGTCGGAAGGTTGTCCTTCTCCCAACATCCTCTTCGTGTCCTAAAACAGGACCATCGTTCATCCTGTGGGTGGTAAAACACAAGATTTGTGGACAAGTACAGCCTTCTCCTTCCCGGTTCTCAGAGGTCTCAGAATTGGACCAGCATCGCCAGCCAGTCAGTGCTCAGGAGCCGCAGTCAGTCTTTCACACTAATAGCCACGAGATGATTCCCTTTCACGTAACGGCTGCTTGATCCAAGGCAGAAATGTTCCTTTCATTTGAAAATTGTGTGGCCACTGATAATTCAGTATTACTTCCAGGAAACTGAAGAGTAAATAAAACAATGGGAACACAGAACCACAGTACACCAGAGCTAAGACTCAGATAACCAGACAAAACCTCTTAGATTTACAGATAAGGGCCCTGAGGTCCCAGAGATAAAGTTACTTGCCCAAGTTATAGAGTCATGGAGGAGATAACCATGCCTCTAAGTGATGACAGGCATGAATAATCACATTTAAAGTGAAGTCTCATCAAAATTGTTGCAATCTGAAATAAAGTAACAATATAAAATTTCTGTATTACAGCCAAGCACAATTAAGTGAATGTCTATTGCTGAAGTGAACTAAAAAACCACAAAAGATCCACTGTTGGGTTGCATATGCCCAACGCCTAGGTTAGACATGCAGTGTTTATGCACATGTTGAAGGCGTGCTACTAAAAGGAATGCTTTGTTTCCAAAACAGTGTCCCCTAGGTGGATAAACCATTTTACCCTTTGCCACTGATTCTATGTAACATAAACAGTCTTAATAACACTTGAAGTGACTTTCATAATGTGCCCTGATATTTTCCCACAAGGACTTCCTGTCATTCTAGGTGATCAGAATTTAGACAATTAAATGAAATTTGTAGGCGCTTCAAAACTTTTGTGGATAAATTTTCCCAGCTATGTGGAAATGTTTGGAAAATTGGACCCCGCCAAATTCCACAAACTGCTGGGGTGACCCTGAAGTACTGCCCCCAGTGTAAAAGCTTTCCCTTTCAAGAGACTATTCATAGCCACTCCCAAAACACACCCATTACCCCAGAGGATGACTTTACCCCAACATTTCAACAGCAAAATAGAGACAGAGATGGCCCCATTTTCCCACGACTGTGTGTGTGGGACTCTGGAAAACTATCATCACAATCCGGGTTTTCTTTCCCGTTACAGAGGATCAACCACACTGTGCTCCAAACTCCAGCCCCTCTTTACCAAACCAACCACTTTGTCTACTCATTTCCAACAGTTTATTAATGTGCTCTTCCTACAAAACAGAAGATTCTTCTTTGATTCCATAACCATTTCCAGCTCTAATGTGATTTCTCAACTCCACAAATTTCTCTTAAGAGTGCCCATACTGGTATCTCTCCATTCTCATTTGCATTCTCTCCTCAACTCACTTCAGTTGGACTACTGCCCTCACTTCCTGTATCCAAAGCTGCTTGCCAAGTCAGGTGTCCAGTCCAATGACCACCTCTGTCCTTCACCTTGCATGACCTCTTACCTGCATTTGACCTGCTCGATCCTTCCCTCTGAGAGCCCTGTGCTCTCCTGGCTTCTGTGGTCACCTTTCTCCTGACTTCCTTCCTACCTTACTGGAGGATCCTCTCCATCTCTTTTATTTCTTTGTCTTTGCTCAACTTCCAAAGTGTTGAGTATTCCAAGGCTCAGTACAGGGCCCTCTTCTCACTCCTCTGCCTGGGAGATCTTTAGCCAGTCTGTGGTTTAAATACAGCTTATAACACTGTTTACCATGAAGATTTCACCCTATTTATCTGCTTCCCTTCTCTATTTAACCATGCAAATTTAATAAGCATCTCAAAGCTAATATGCTTATACAGAAATAGTGATTCTCCTTGAAACCTCCTCCCACAGTAATTTCCCTAATACAGTAAGTGGTACCACTATTACAGCCAATCTTTTCACTAAAAACGTATATAATAAACACAGCAACAAATTCTGCTAACTCTACCCCAAAACATGTCTCAGCGTACACCCACTCACCGCCTCTCCCTAACTATCCTGTTCTAAGCCACCGCCTCTACCTGATAGAGCAACCTGCCTGGCCGCCTCATTTGTCTCACCGGCCATTGCTCAAGATGCAGCCAGACTATGTTAAAGACAACCGGATCTCATTAGTGTTTTGCTTAAAAATCTTCAAAAACTTCCTTAAAATCCTAACATCTAATCCTAGCTTAGTGAGCGTGGCACAGCCTGCTAGCTCCTCCCTCCTCGCACACTCTCCTCCCTCACTAGTTTTTTCACTGCACCCCCCAAAGCCAGGCTCACATCCTCCTGAGGACCTGCGACAAACATTCTCACTGCCTGCACTGCTCATACCCTCCATGGTCTGCCCCACCACAGTAACTCAGGTCCAGCTTAGATGCCTCCTCCTCAGAGTCCATCCATCTAAAGTAAGTAATTATCATCACATTTTTTAATTCAGAGGGAGCAAGAATATCTTTCACTGCTATCAACCCTGTATAACTATTTCTGGTGAATTAAGTGGTCAATATAAATATTTGCTGCACGAATGGCATGGAATCTAGGCTTCCTTTAACAATGAGTTTGTGTAATGTGTATAAACATACTAAAAGAATGCCCCTTCCTTTTGTTGAAAGCACAGCTGTAGTAAACCATTTTGTTTTGAAACAGGTCAGCGAACAGCAAATATATTTACCTTATTATTACATCGTAGGAGTCGATTTTTTCCCCTAATGTCTTATTCTTCAAAATTCCTCCATTACCAACCACCACGCACTTTTTACATGGCAAACTGTTGGGCAAATAGACAAGTGAGAAATTGAGCCATTTTTAACAAAACTGGATGATTACAAAACCTGCCCAGACCTTCAAACACCCAATGCCAAATTTCACTAGTTACACTTACAGGAAAAGAACCACTTGTGACCTAAAGATCTGGGATAAATTATTAAAATACAAGATCAAGAAGTAACATTATATAGTATGTCATGAGCAGCAACGACTACCCCTTACCATCTATATGCATTCTCTCCTTGACTCTCACCACCATCCGCTGAGGTAAGTGAGCCTGATTTCCCCATTCCAAAAATGAAAAAGGGTTCAGAAAACTGTCAGGTAACATTTCAAAGGCATACTCCAAAGAATGACCTTGAGGATTTGGATTGAGGCCTACAAAAGCACCACTGACGTAGGATCCTGCTGGTTAACACTGATATGATTGTGTGGCATGTGATGTACGTTACATTCCTCATCCGCCAGACCCATTTCCTGAGGTTCGAGCTTTGCTGTGTCTTTTAAGTGTGGAGATGAACCACATGCCCTCCAGTGGGGTAAGTGCAGCTTCTTTGTACCTGCCCATGCTCACTTCAGACCCCAGCTGTGCTGGTCCCCGGGCATAACCAGTACATATTACAAGTTCACTCTGTGTACCTGGCAAAGAGCTGTACAGCAGCACAGAAAGGGGCTTCCCACCGCGGCTGGGGTCAGCCGAGGGCCCTGGCTCCTGCACCATCAGTTACGTGTGTGCAGGGCCATGAGCCACCCACTGCCAGCCATCTATCACCACAGGCCCCACCTGGAAAAGACAGAATACATCATGCATAGGTCTGGGGTACAGGAAGGGGGTGGTCAGAGGATTCTCCAGAAACAGAGTGGGGAACAGAACAGGCAGATCCACTGAAGTACACTGCTGAGGGGAGCAGCGGATGAGACAGGAGAGGTCTGCTGCGCCATGTGGGAAGCTCCCTGACCGGGGATCGAACTCATGCCACAGTGATAGCGCTGAGACTTTCAACCCCCGTGCCACCAGGGAGGCCCTATGATTTTTTTTTTTAAGATTTTATTTATGCATAGAAGAACCGGGGTATAGTCCAGGGGTGTGGGGTGAGAGGATTCACCAGAAACAAAACAGGGAGCAGAACAGATGAATCTACTGAAATACATTGCTGAGGGGAGCATCAGGCCAAACAGGAGAGGTCTGTGGATTAGCTTCCAGGACCAGGATGGAACTCAGGTCAGTGGTGAGTGTGATAGTGCTGAGACTTAACACCCTAGCCACCAGGGAGCCTCCCCACCCCCTAAAAAACAGCTTTCTTAAAACCATGAAATCAGCAGAGCAGATGAACTCCAGACTGTCAGGCTAATCAGAAATTAACTGAAATTAATGAGCAGCAAAATTGTACAATATTTAACATAGAGAATGCAGAAATATAGGGACCGCTGAAAACAACCAAGCATTGACCCTGTCAAGTTGAACATTCCTATAGTCGTGATTCCCTTTTTCATTTAGAATTTGTTTAGCTTATCTGATAAGTTTGTAACATTTGAAACTTTATAAATTTAATTTCGGGCTCTAAACTCCCTGATACTAAATCATCATGCCTAAAACAGTGTGTTTTATTATACAAACAAGAAGAGTCATAATTTCACAGGAGGCAGAGCCTGGGGGTAGGGCGTGTGTGTTTGAGGGGAAGGGGGACCCGCAGTCATCCTGAGGATGTCCCCCACACCCACTGTGTGTTCAGAGACCTCTGCATCACAAGGTGCCCCGTAGTTTTTTCTTTCCAAGTTCCTTTTGTTTTGGCCTTAACTATGACAGGGACATTACCTCTAAATACTTTCATTTGCAAGTGTAACATCAATCCCTATTCCAGGACCAGGAAGGCTACTTTTTCAAAGGTGCTCTGTGGCCTGGTGGCAGGGGCAAGATGGTAACAGTAGAAAATATTCAAAATCCTCTCTTCCCCAGAGCCACCAAGGAGCAGGGGGACACCCACACCCATCTTGCTGGAATAACGGCTGGAGGTCACTGGCCTTCCAGGGAGAGGCCACAGCTACCAACATACCCAAGCGTTCTTAGGCTGTGGCAAGGGACTCCTGACCCAGAAGCCTCATCCCGGAAGTCAGATCTCCGAAAAGAGGTAACTCAACTCAGGGCCTCCCTAGTGGTGCAAGGGGTTAAGCGCAGCACTGTGAAGCTATTGGCAGCCCTGAAGCACAAGTTCCATCCCCGGCCAGGGAGCTTCCCACATAGCGCGGCAGACCTCTCCTGCCTCACCCGCTGCTCCCCTCAGCAGTGTACTTCAGTCAATCCACCTGTTCTGCTCCCCGATCTGTTTCTAGTGAATCCTCTAGCCTCCCCCCAACACTCCTCACATACCACCTCTGGCCTATGTCCCAGCTCTTGCATGCATAAATAAATCTTTAAAAAAAAAAAAAAAGGTAACCCAACTCATCCCCCAACATAGCTAGAATCGCTGCTCACCAATGACCTGACAGGCTCCATCATCAAAGCATTCACAGGAACGCCCCTCGCTCTGATCTGTATCGGGCTAGGCTACACACAGTCATCACTCCGTCACGTGTGGGTGAAGAGCACCACGAGAGAAGCTCCTGCCCGCCGCCATGGTGATAATATGCCACAGCCCTGTCCCCACTCACACTCCAAGTGCTGGCCCTTCTCTCACAGGCTTCTCTCACTTGCCTTCCCAGTCAAGAGAAAAGAGGAAGTTGAAGGCTACAGCCAAGTCCCTTCTAGAGGAGCCCCAAGGATTTGCTACAGAGAGGGCCCTCCTTGCCGGAGTCTCAGTCCCCTCACATTTATGGTCTCAGCAGTTTCAAGGACTCCGTAAAAAGGCTACCACTGCTACCATCTCACTTAAGAGCTCCATTCTAATGATGCTTTACAGTTCACATTCTTAGGACTTTCACTTTCTATTTCCTTCTCTGTCGGCTTTGTAAGGGGCATGTGGAAGGCAGCAAGGCCCTTTGTTGTAGGAAAAGTTTGCCAATGCCTTTGAAAGAAATCTTGCCAAGGAAATTGCACTTTTGTGCCTGGTAAGGGGTAGTGCCAAGACCCACACATTTTACTGAGGATCATACATAACATCAGAAACTCTTTCAGGGATGTCCCTTGAAATACTCTTGGGCAATAACATCTGTGAGTGGGATTCCAATTCTGGGAAACATGGAGTGGCTTGCCATACGCTATTTGCTTCACACACCTGGTCGTAACTCCTTGCTCCCCTCTTGTACCGGCAGGTCTCGCTTATTACCCAAGGAATGACTCATCCTCTCCTGGGCTTCAGCCACTTGTCCTGCACTCCTGCTTCCCCTGTTTCCTGGGGTGTGAATCAGTAACCCAGGTACTACGTGGGTGACTGCATAACTTCACCAAAATTAGTGAACACAACTGCCATGCAAACCAGCTATAGTGAATTGTGACCCCCGGAGGGCAAGAACAGTCTCACTGGCATTTCTGGAGCCTCCAGTCTAAAACCTCCTGACCTAGAAGCTGTGCATGGTGGTTACATTTTGTCATTTTTCTATTTTGTGTCTGGAGAAGGAGGCACCTGTTCTTTCCTCCTGCACCCTGGAAACAGCACGCACCCCAAACTACTCACCCAGATAACAAAATCATTCCAGAGTGCCTGAACCTGTTAATGGAAAATCTGGAAAGCTGCTGAAACAATCATGGTAAGAGATTACACTTTCCCCCAGGAGAAAGGCTTCTTTCTCATCAAGTAAAGCACACCTAGAAGAATCACTACTCAATGCAGAAGGAAATGCCAGTGCCCTCAATAGACAGAGCAAATGTGAACTGCCCATTTCAAGTGATCTGTCGTCCTCTCTGAATGCTGTCCAGCAGGCACTGTTCCCTCAGCAGCATCACATGCACTCACACATGTTGTTCCCTCTATGGCAGATCCATATTCCCAGCGCCGGTGCCCCGGGCCCCACAAGCAACATGCTACTTCTCACAAGCCTGACAGTGGTCAGCATTTGTCTGCCAATAGCTTGCCCAGAGGGGGTCATGTGACCCTCCCCAACAATAAGACATTGGGGAAAGTTTACTAGATACTCTGGAAAAGATTTTGCCTGGGTCAAAGAATGGTTTCAACAGAAAAGAAGACTTTCTTTTATCCACCCTTCCCTTCTGCTTGGAATGCTGACATGATGGCATGAGGTCAGAGCAGCTGCAATCATTTCGCCATGAGAGGGAAAGGCAGAGAGCGCCAAGGAGAAGTCGCCTGACGTCACCGACTTGCTCAATCCCCAAACCAGCGGGCTGCATGCGGACGAGCAGGCCGCACACAGCCCAGCTGCCAGGTCTGCCAATCAGATGCCACCTGCGTGGAGGGCACGCCCTGGGGCTGTGCAGCCCGGAGTCCACGGCACAGGCACCCCGAGACCCGGAGCCACAGACCACACAGCTATGTGATATGGGAGACAATAAATGCCCGCTTTGTGACAATGACTCTTCGGAAGAGAGTTACTTGCAACCAGAAGATCCCAAAACACCTTGCAGTGAACTGTGGGTGGAGTCTGACTGCTAGTTATGGCTCCTCCCTCTACTCCCAGGACTTGGCCTACAGACCTAATCTCTCGATCTCAGTTTGCCCATTCGTGAAGCAAGGGAATCACTGAGTACAGTTTGTCTGCTTTTCGTGGGACATTTGCTCTGGCATGTGCCCCTTGCTTTGTATCTTTACCCCACATGTGACCACAGCATCTTCACCAAACAGGGGTCCCACTGTGCTGCAGAACCACAGCTTCCCCTCCCCCTCCAGCTCTCCTCCTGGCAGAACCCGCAGTCTGTTAAAAAAAAAAAAAACAAACCTGCAAAACAGCAGATAGCCAGAGAGTGATGCAGAGCTTAACCTCTCTCACAGACTTAGGGGTCTTTTTGATAAAATCACTGCTGATGTCCAATTCTTTTTATGTGGCCTGAGACGTGCTTTTGGTGTCCATCCATCCCTGCCCTGCTGATGCTGACATCAAGGATTCTGCCTGGGTGAGCAGCCCAGCACCTGGTACAAACCCCCAAACTTGCAGCAGGCAACTGACCTAGCATAGCGATTAAGATAATCAAGTACAGTTACTGTGCAACCATCCATGCGGGTTTCCAGCATTCTTCTTAGATCCTGGCATGCTGTCAGAATGCAGTGACGGTGCTTAGGGGTAGGGAACTGAGCTATGCCTGTAAGTGGGAGCTGAGATTTCGTGAGTCAGGATTTCTGCCACCCCAGCTGGGGGAGGCTGTGCTCCCACTCAGACGCAGCAGCAGTCCTGGACACGGGTGCAGTTGGTGCGCGGAGTTACACAACAGCCAGGTGGGGTCAGGACCTCAGAACATGAGTGCATTTTGAGTATTCCTTTCCTGTGATGCAATTCCCTTAAAATATCCTCATTTGCTAGTGAAGTTTATCAAACATGGTCACCCTGTGTGAGTGCTGCTTTGGAAAATAAAGAGGATGAGTTCTGAGAAACCCACAGCAGCAAGATGAAGAGGACCAGAGAACTAGAGTAGTCACTTCAAACCATGCTCTGGGCAAGGCCTCATGTCACCCTCCAAACAAAGTAGTATAAAGACTAGAATTTAGGGGGAAACCCCAACTGCCTCCATTTTGAAAAAAAAAATTTTTCATCAAAATAAAATTCACAACTCATAAAATTCACCCTTCTAAATAATAAAAGCCAATGAGTTCTAGCGTATTCATGAAGCTCTACAACAATCACTACTAATGCAGAACAGTTCTACCTCCCAACAAAAAAACCCCACGGGGGGTAGTAGTTACACTCCATTCTCCCCTCCCCCAGTCTCTGGCAACCACTACTTTATGTCTCTCTAGATGTGCCTACTGTGGCCATTTGCTATAGATAGAATCATACAGTATGTGGCCTTTGGGTCTGGCTTCTTTCACTTAGCACCAAGTTTCCAAGGTTCATCTTGCATTGTGGCATGAATCAGTACTCATTCTTTTTTTGTGGCTGAATAATATTCTGTGGCGTGGGTACACATATTGTGTATCACTTCAGCTGATGGAGACTTGGAATGTTTCCACTTTGGGGTTATTAGCAAACTGCTGCCATAAACATTCATGTACAAGTTTTTGTGTAGGTGTGTGTTTTCAACTTAAGCTTTTTCTTTTTTGAAGATTATTTATGCATACAAGAGCTGGGGTGTAAGCCAGAGGTTGGGGTGAGGAGGGGAGAGGATTCACCAGAGACAGAGTGGGAATCAGATCAGACAGATCCGCTGAAATGCACTGCTGAGGAGAATAGTGAGTGAGTCAGGAGAGGTCTGCGCGCCATGTGGGCAGCTCCCTGGCGGGGGACTGAACTTGTGCGGCAGTGGCTGCTCATAGCTTCATAGTGCTGAGACTTTAACCCCTTGCACCACTAGGGAGGCCCTCAATTTAAGCTTTCCATTTCATATTAATTTCAAATTCAAAGGAAGTGGTAAAAATAGTACTGGGGCCTCCCTGGTGGTGCAAGGGGTTAAGTGTCAGCTTACAAAGCAATCTGCAGCCACTGCAGCATGAGTTCGATCCCCAGCCAAGAAGCTTCCCACATGGTGCTGCAGATCTCTCCTGCCTCGCCCACTGCTCCTCTCAGCAATGTATTTCAGTCGATCTGCTTGTTCTGCTTCCCACTGTCTCTGGTGAATCCTCTCACCACCCCCAAGCCTCTGTTCTACACCCCAGCTGTTGTATGAATAAATATATCTTTAAATAAATAAAAATAGTACTGAAAAGTCCTGTTTACCCTTTACCCAGTTTCCCCCAATAGTTACATTAATCTATTAACTATTAACAACTATTACAATTGACTCTGGTATAATGGGCATGTATAGTACCACCCCCCTCTTTTATATGAAACCTAGGTTCAGAAACTTGGAAACTTGCCCACAGCCACAGAGCAATCAGGATGCCCTGCTGACTCAATGCTTTTGTTACAAATGCTGACCCTTTGGTTTGATGGCCCATCCTTAGTCCTACCCACCAATGCCCCCCAAAAACTTCTTCTAAGCATCCTTTTCTAGCAGACATTTTATCACCCCTCTGCTGCCAAAGTGCTGCTCTGACAGCTAGTCTGACTATTTCCATAAAAGGACAAACATGAAAAGAAAAAAACGTGGGAAAGGTTGCTATCATACTTGTTTTAAAATGATTTTCTTTTTGTGACTAACCAGAGGTGTAGCTGCACAGCTCTGAGTGTACTAAATACACTGAGTCATTCACACATCATAAGATGAACCATTTTAAAGTGAGTTTCACCTCCCACAATGGATTGTTAACATTTCTTTCAGACTTTTTCTCTTTCCCAAACAGGATCAGCTGACATAGAAGCAGGAGCAGAAAGATCACTTGGCACATTGACCATGTAAGATTTTCAGGGTGAGAGTTGAGGACAGAAAATGTGTTTTTCTTTTTCTGTAGTATCTGTTTATAAAAGAGTCTATCAAGACTATGAATCTTTAAGAGAAAACGTTATTTAACATGTTTGTTTTCCATGATCTTTTACTCGTACCTCAGAGATATTTTATTTTAACCTTATACAAATATTATCTTGTTGAAAATGACTTCAGTTTAAGAGTAAAGGCATAAGTTACACTTAAAATGGGGAGATTTATAGCTCTGGAAATCCTAAAGAATATATCCAAATGAATTCATAATTCCAGAATTTTCTTCCTCTTCCTCCTTCAGATGATAAGCAGTTTAAGACTTTCAATGCTAGAGTAATTCCTCCTGTCTTTTCTCTGCTTGTTAATTGGAGTACTGGCAATTCTTTCATGGGCCTCTCTGAATCTCATTTTTCTCCCCTTTAAAATAAAAGTGTTGGACTAGATGACCTGCATCCCTCAGGCCATCTCTAGGACTTCACCTGTCAGCTTTGGGGTTTAGTGCATACCACACAGCCAGGGTAAGTTAGCCTAGGTCATTTGGTTCTTTAAGGAGCAATTTAGCCTCAACAATTTCTACAGTCCAACTGGCAGGGTCATTGCTCAAGAGAGAAGCCCAAAAAGGCTATAAGGAAGACTAGGCTTAAATGTGTACACCCAAAAGATAAGAAAAATAAAATAATGGGTGAAACACCTGTTCTGTCTTACAGCATCATCTTTTTACAGAGAACAGACAATTCCTGTCACAAAAGTAGGGAGAAAGGCAACTTTCTATAAGGCAAATATTTTTTTCTAACAGATGTGACTATAAGAAGGGGAGCAAGTTATTAAAATTATTACAAAAGTTTTGAAAAAGAACATTATTTCTGTTGTGGTGGGGAAAAGCAGTGGTTACCAAAGGGAGGGGCAGCGCAAAGTACAAGCCCAGAACTGTTACAACACCAAGGCTCTTTTGCAAGTGTTACAGGATAAACACATACTCCTACTCTGTTCTCTTTCTCTGGCCCAAATTTTTCAGGCAAATAATTTTAGAAAAAGACTGTCTCAGAGTCATTTTACAACCATTATTCTAAAAATATGGAATAAATGAGATTATAAGAGATACTGCTTCAAAATGATCTACAACACCAATGTTTCAACAACGTCCACAGCATATCAGTTTCCCAAGAGAAAAATCACTGTTGGCTGCTGAGATCTTCAACCGCTATGATCGGCTGCTATAGTTACAAAACAGACTTCCAAATCCTGACACTACATGCAGAAACAGTAGCAGACCACGGAAACGGTGGGAAATACTGAAGACTATTAGTTGCCTCTCAAATAATCATGTTTCTGGGTTTTTTTTTGTTTGTTTGTTTGTTGTTTTTTTAAGTGGACACATAGCCATGTAGGACAGAGGCCACAGTCCATCTTCCAGGTCGGTGTGGCCCTGCGATTCCGTCCCTAGTCAATGGGATATAATCAGTAGTTACTGGCAAATGTTTACCAGTCAATTTTCTAGAGATGCAAGTGATAGAGGAGCCTAATTTGTAGCATTTTCCAGTGTCCACAGTATAAATACTCCATGTATAAAATACATGGCTCATTTCAAGCTTCCATCTTGGTGACACCGAACATGGATTTGGTAAGAAATGGAGCTTTCACAAGTTGGTACCAACTGGCTCCATGTAATACTCCAGCACATTGCTGGATGTAATGGAGTGTTAGATGTGATATCTTACAGAAGAGGAGGCAAGTCTTAATGGGTGATACATGCCCTGTTCTTCCCCTTTCTCTTCCCTATTGGCAAGAATGTTGATTCAGCCATCACACTGGATCATAAGAGGAGGGTGTACATTGGGAAATGATAAAATCACAATAGAGTAGCTTGGTCCCTAATAACCACAGCACTCCTCAGAGGGTGCTGCAATGTTCACCTGCAGACTTCACTTATATGACAGTTGTGAAAAGAGGAAAACTTCTGTCTCATAAATGCAACTGGTATTTTGACTGTTCCTACTCAGTGCAATCTCAGGGTCAGTCAGGAAATTGCGCATGCTTAGTAAGATCACTGAACAAATCTGGAACTTAGGTCAGAGAGAACCAATTAAGCAACAAAAAATGCTGAATCTTTCTGGAAGGGACAAAAATCAAGAGAGAATGAGAAGTAAGGAGAAAATCTGTGTTCAGTTGCTATACCCAGAAACATGCAAGCATCTTCTAGAGCACAGGTAGGGAAAAAATAAGCCTAGAGTGAGGCTAGAAGCTGAATGAATATTGATATAGAGAGCAGCCAAAGGGGGAAGGGCCTAGAAAGGACTGATTTCACCTCTCTCCACCTGTGCCCCTCCTCTCTGACCTACAGGCCCATAGTCCAACAAGCCTAATGTTAACAAAGCCTCCTCCTCACACATGTGGGGCCAGCTCCAGGGTCCACAGTCCAGGGATGAGGCGTGGACCCTTCCACTGACAGAAAATCCTTTGCCTGAGAAAGAAAGACCTTTCTCAGTTGTCTTTCTTCTAGAGGATTTTTCCCAGGCCTAGAGGAGAAATGGGGGATGTGTGAGGTCACTCGGGGAAAACTGAGATACAGCCATTTGGGCTACCTTTTTGGAGCTTACTTATAATGTATTGCTCAGGATTCACTGGCCTGTTTCTGTCTGTGTGTTGTGCAGTGGGTTGCAGCAAATGTAGAATGGCTTACTTTAGGGCCTTCCTGGTGGCGCAGCGGTTGAGCACTGCGCTGTGGAGCTGTCCGCAGCATGCGATGTGAGTTCGATGCCCAGCCAGGGAGAATCCCACATGGTGGGGCAGACCTCTCCTGCCTCGCCCGCTGCTCCCCTCAGCAGTGTATTTCTGATCTGCCTGTTCTGCTCCCCACTCTGTCTCTGGTGAACCCTCTCGCCGCCCCCATACTTGTACTCCGGCTTGTATGTATAAATAAATTAAAAAAGAAAAAGAATGGCTTACTTTAAATATAAGTAAAATTGATTATTATAACTGAACCCCTCCCAAAGGTTAATATGCAATAGATATTATAATTATAGAAAATAAATATGTCATAAGTACATTCTTATCTACTTTCAAAATACTCTTTCTGAAGTCTTGAGGAATAGATCTACATGTGTCAAACAAGCAGTTGAGCAGTGCTGCCTGGGCATCTATTGATGTTACTGCACTTAGGCATGGCTGTGCTCACTCTGCGGGGATCCTACCAGAATAATTTCCATTCACTCTATCCACAGAGTGTCTGACTATACATTTCCTCTCAGTTTCTTGGCAACTTAGAACCAAGATTTTTGTGCCATCAGCATGACTTTCAATTCCCTTCCCCACCATCCCTCTAGCACAGGGGATGCCAAGAACCCAACATGGCTGGATAATGAGAGTCGGGAGCACACTCAAAGACAAACGGGGAAAGGCGTGAAGAGCAAGACCAAGCTGGCAAGGGGAGAGGCACGAGCCTGGCCAAGGCGCACACACCTGAGCGAGAAGGGGTTCTGAAGACAGTTAAGTAAGGTAATTCAGTTCTGCGATAAAAACCAGGCAAGAACAAAACTTCTAGCCACACACCCTCAAGAATCTGGACAATAGCTCACAACGCAGGGCCGAGAGTCTTCATAAATATTTGTAGAAACCTGCTGCCAATATTTAAGGTATAACAATGACCACTCTCAGGCAGATGCCCGGGCACTGCAGGCACAGTGCCTGGCTTTCCACCCTGGCTCTGGCACTTACTGGCTGTAACAAACTCTGCATCTTTTGCTAGTCTCAGACTCTCCATTGAAAAAATGAATATCATCAAGCATGTTTCACAGGTGGTTGTGAAAATTTAGAAAGAACTGACAAACCACACATGCCAAAGAGCCACAGAACATATCCTACAAATGTAAGCTTTAGGTTAGAAAAGACCATATGAAAAAAGAGAGAAAGGATGGCATTGTTGATATCTGATCAAGACTGAAACTAGCTCGCTCAATGGCCTAGTTTTAAATTATAACAAGTACAAATTGAAATGAACCAACAGACATTATATAGTCTAAACTTCAATAATCCAGGCCCCCAACAGAGAAAAAAATGAGATAAACTCAGTTAAAAATCTAGCACTGCTCCTCCAGCTCTGCTCTCTAAGCTCTCTCCATGTCCACAGCTCTGTCCACTACCTCCATTCTGTACCTTCAAAATAGCACCTCTGTTTTCTTGGATAAGAGCGAAGATTCTGCCACTTTTTAATGGAGGCCTGACATCTGCAAACTACTCTCTCCATCCCATTGGACCTCTGGTCAAATTCTAAACTGTAACTTAAAGCTTTTTGAAATAAGTCTACCCCTGTAAAACACATCTATTGCTAAAAAATATTTTTTGGCAATTCAATTCCTTTTGGTTAACCATACACATGTATTTTCTAAAAACTAAGGTATCTGCTATAGTCAGAAAATGTATATCTAAGCAAGCTGTTTTTTCCTTCAAATATAACTCTGAATAAAAAGAAGATCTGTATCTGAAATCCAATATTCATGCGAAACAGAAAAGATCCTCATAGGATCCATAAGGGAACATATGGGAATAGTCCACAGAGGGAGGCTGTGAGCTGATTAATCACGAATGTGAACTATTCTTCGATAACAGTATAGAAAAGATGAACATGGTTTAAAATGTCCTGACTTGGCACCAGCATTGCTCACCAAGATTGTCTGCAAACTTTGGAGCCAATCAATTATGCAGCTCTAAATTTTGGCACTTACTTCAAGTGTTATAACAACTAATGATTTAAGTGATGCACAAGTATCAATGGAATTTTCTTAAGTAAATAAATTTTATATCTCATGCAGTGCAAATATTGAACCACCTTAGCCAATATTAAGTCATAGAAACAGTAGAAACAAAGTCAATATAGAAACAAAGAAAGTCAATAGAAACAAAAAATAAGCTCACTTGTCAAATTCATCGAAGAGATCACAACTCTGCAGTTTTGAAAGAGCAAGTCGAAAATATTCCGCTAGAAAACAAATGAAATATTATTAGTAAGAAAAATCACAGCTTAAGTTCATAGTAAGCCAGTTGTTCCCTTACCTCCCCCAAACTCATTTCCAACTGGTATGGCCACATTTTATTTATTCTATGGTGAAATTAATGATACAACTGAAATTAGCCAGCACTAATAAACACACTCAAAATGATAAACGCTTTAAGAACTCTTTCTAAAAACATGAGAAACCTAAGACGTGTCATCAGAAAATAGTCATTAAAAAGTAACCTCAAAATTAGAAACAGCAGATGATTTTCAAATTGATATTAGTATAAAAATCAGCAAATTAGACCTATTTATTATTACCAAATTCTCTGCGATATATATATATTTTTTAAAGATTTATTTTTTATTTATGCATACAAGCTGGAGTACAGGCCAGAGGCATGGGGCGGCGAGAGGGCTCACCAGAGCCAGAGCGGGGAGCAGAACAGGCAGATCAGAAATACACTGCTGAGGGGAGCAGCGGGCGAGGCAGAAGAGGTCTGCTGCGCCATGTGGAATTCTCCCGGCCGGGCGTCGAACTCACGTCGCCGCTGCCGACAGCTCCACAGCACAGCGCTTAACTGCTGCACCACCAGGGAGGCCCACTCTGCGATATATTTTTAAATCATACTCCCCATCCTACCCCCCCACCCCTCCCCACACACACACAGGATCAGTCAAATAAGCACTATCCATCTCAGAAAGCTATAAGCCTGTTGCCTCTTGGGCACTGAGCAGCTCTCCAAAATCTAGAACATATAGTTGTACAAAACCAATGAATTGTCAGCGAGCAGAGAGAAAGTGTTTTATCATTATAGAATAATTCCCATACATTTAGCAAAACTCAAATATCCACTGATTAAAGGATTGTTCAAAGAGCTAGAATTTTCTGATAAAATAAACTCACAGGTAAAGGGTAAAATGGGGCACAGGGTTATCCTGCTAATTCTAAATCAGAATAAAATAAAGCATGAGAATCCATGTGAATAATATGGCATCAGAACAAAAACAAAAAGCTACCTCTCAACAACAAAATCTACCTTTTTTATACTTTTATTCTATATTGACTCCAAACAAGTAAGGATTTATATTTTAAATTTTAATTCCCTTCACCCCATTACCAAATCATATTCTTTAGAGATCACTATGAAGATTTAAAGGCCATAAAATTATATAAACATGTGGTTTTCATTTAAAAGAAACACTTAAATTTAATAGAACAGGGTAAGAAGATCTACTGACCTGATGTTCTTATCCCATAGGGCAAATCAAACTTATCGCTACCATACACAGAAGCAATCTTTTTAAAATCTGCTGCACACAGGAAAGGGTGAAACTGCTGAAACCTGGAAGGAAAAAAAAAATTTTCTCAAATGCCTACAATATTTGCAGGTATATAAGAACACAACTGAAAATATCTGCTGCATTATCATTCATATTGTTACACTGACTATGAAAGTACAGTTATTTTCAAAATTACTTAAAAGTCATCTGAAACAGTTTTTCAACATTCATAGACTGGGATATGTAGTGGCACTACACATATGAAACAGAAACCAAAAGACTGAAACCAGAATTGTTACGGCTCAGGGTGGGGTGGGGTATGAAAATAAAGTTTAAAAACTAACCAAGTGATAAAATGATAACCATATGCAGGAAGAAACAAAGGAAGTAATAAGGGGAAAAGAAGTATTGATGCTAAGTCACTCCCAAATGAAAAGCTATCATGTGTGCAAGTTATGTCAGTTAGGACAGTAACAATAAAAGTTAGATGATGCCAGAAAGGATGTCATTAAGATTGACTCAAGAACAGAACTAAGGCATTTTCTCCATATCACCTGCTTTGTCTTGAAGATACTCTCTTCTACCCCCACTCAATTCCTCTCTTACATGAGAAAGTTCTATGAGGGTGGGACCTACTTCCACTTTTCAATTGCTTTTAGCGTCTGGCACAGAGAAGGCAGCAACAGTATGTTTCATAAATGATTTTCAACCTCAAATTAATTCTTCTAGAACAATTAAGAAACAGGAGAAAAAAAAGCCTTTTTAATTTAAGATCTTAATGCTAATAACAAAATGCTATTTTCACCCACAACAAGGACTGGGTGCTGCACTACCAATCCCACTAATCCTTCCCCAACCCTTCACAGCGCCCCATTCTTCCAACCTTGCTTAGTCTAAAAATCTACAAGTGGAGATCAGAGCACCCCTGGGGTTTTACACTGCAGTGTGTAGGGGAGAAGGGAGAAAGCAAATTCAGTTTTACACTGGCTTTGCCACTCATCTGGGCAAGTCACCTCACCAGAGCTTTGTAACTCTAGAGCTGAGAACTCTTATCAATCATAGTCAGACTAAGGAAACAGGAGGGGACCAGCCTTTCCTGCTGGAGACTTGATGCATAACCCAGATTTAGTTGTGACAATGACAGCCTCAGGGTTCCCATAAACCCTCAAAGATCTTTTACTGTATCAGGATTGAGCCCCAAGTTCAGGATCTGCTACCGGAAGAGGAAGTGTCAGAGCAACTGACTTAAGTCTGAAAGGTGACTTGGGATCTTCCTGGTCTTCTTGGGAAGAGGAACCAGAGGACTTTTTGCTTTTGGGGGCAAGGCAATACAGAACTCTGTTCTTTGAAACTGGTGGGGGTGATGATAGTGGCTAAGGATTAATTTTATTTTCACTCAGACCTGCTAAGTCATTTACTTAGCATTACATTTTACTTCTCCATGAAATAATTGTTTAGCGCTATGTTCCACATACAGTAGGAACTCACTATGTATCACTCTTACCTGTAATATTATACATTACATTGTATATTACAATGTATCCCATTACATTGTATCATATTACATTATAATGTGACATAATATTGTCACTCCTACAACAGCCTGGAAAGGAAGATAAAGTTCATTAATCAACTTAGACCGAAGAAACTGAAGCAATGACAAGTGAAATAACTATAGAGTATTATCTGGGGTCACTAACGCATATTTGACAAAGCTGAAACCCACACCCATGTTTAATTCCAAGGAAGACGTCCTCCTTTTTCAGCACTGCAGATAACATCTCCATTCTTCCCTGTAGGGTTTGCCTGATTGCTACTAGGGCAGAGAAAGCACAGCCCACAGAGAATACTACGCAGAGTGGACAAATACAAACCTACCTGTTGCTTAAACTGCAGACTTACACATCTGCTGGGCAATCTTGAATTAATAACCCTTTTGAGTTTTCTCAGAAAGGAAACCTTTCTCAAAAGATGGAGAGAACCTCAATTCTAGAGTAGCATTTTTAATCCTGCTGTTCATAACCTGTAGGTGGTTCATGAAATCAATTTTGTGAGTCATAAGCAGCAATGTTTTAACATGTACGGGCAGAAGAGGGGTCATCTAGAGTAGGAAGGGTAAGACACTTTTGTTATTATAAATCACAAGTATCAAAGTAGTTGTCAAAGTAAAATGCATTCCTTACTGTGGGTCACAGTTAAAAAAAAAAAACTTAAAATCTTAAATTAATCTTAAACTCTTAAGTGTCTTAGTGGCCCAAGGGGTTAAGTCTCAGCACTATGAAGCTATCAGCAGCCACTGCAGCACGAGTTTGATCCCCAGCCATGGAGCTTCTCACATGGGTAGCAGACCTCTCCTGCCTCGCCCACTGCTCCCTTTGTTACAGGGCAGCCCTGATATAAAATGGGGTGCCTGTCTGTGGGTTCTCACCCATGCGCTTAAAAGGGACTTACAAGACTCATCTGCAGACACACGCAGTAAAATAAAGGGTTTATTTACAAAAAGGGAAGGGAAAAAGAAAAAGAATTAATTGGTGAATGCGTCCTACCAGTTCTGCTGAGCTGGAATCTCAATGGCGCACTGAAAACCCAGCGAACAACCCAGCACCCCCCAACACACGTCTGGTTATATATCCAAACATGGCTGCCCAGCTCCACCCTCAGTTCCCAATATCCTCCCTTCGGTGATGATGGCATCATGGGATTATAGCCCTTGGATCACTCTGGTCTGGTGTGGGGGTGGGGTCTGTAAAACCTATCTTGGCATTTTGTCCAGGCTGTCCTTTCTCTCCCAACACCCTCAGCAGTGTATTTCAGTAGATCTGCCTGTTCTGCTCCCCACTCTGTCTCTAGTGAATCCTCTCACCCCTCCCTCCCATCTCTGGCCTACACTCCAGTTCTTGCATGCATAAATAAATGAATCTTAAAAAAATAAAATCACTGTTCTAGTTTTGCAGTGGCTGGAAGTGGACACACCCTCACAGGTGGGCTGTGAGCAGCATGGCACACCTGGGGTCACATGGAGAAAGGTTTCATGTATCCACAGTTTTCAAGAGAGTTGGTTGATTTTAAAGGGATCTGCAGTCCCAAAGGTTAAGGACCAGTAACAGAAAGGTGTAGTAATATAATCAAAATATTCAAAAATGTGAATTCTTTATTCTTAGTGGATGAAGTGCTAAAAATCTTGTACTTGCTTTATATATTTAATTCAGCTCAAGCAAGACCTTCACTTATTTATATTTAATCTAGAAATATTGGATCAGCACTCTGTCAAAGTTTAGGTCACAGAAGTATATTTGTGGATGAAACAGTATATTCTCTACATGCCCTGACAACTATAACAAACTATCTGTATTTGCATTCTAAGTAGATGAGATATTATTTGTATTTAATACAGTTCATTAAAAATTAGTTCAAGTTAAAGTTTGTAATCATAAAGTTCAACCTGGAGAGAAGCAAGAAAGAAGTCACGAAATGATAAGAGTGGAAAAAACATGGCAACAAGGAGGAAAAATTAAACCCTGAAGAAGAGTTCACTTTTTTATGACCAAAACAAACAGACCTCTCTAATCTCACCTGTGGGAAAAGAACACTGGTCTGACTGAGTTCTTCAATGCCTTTTCTTAAAATATAGGCAGAGCTCTGACTAAAAGCACAAAAAGAGACAGGACATTCAAGCTCTTCCTTAAACATAGGGTGTCTATATGCTAAGATTTGTATGAAAAAAGTAAACAAGTGTGGGAAATTATTACAAACACATTTTGTATGTCAGTTTCTCTTATATTTTTACCTCAGGAGAGAAGCAAATGCTGGCTTCGATAAACAAGGCTGGATCTGATTTCTCCGCTTCATTTCCACAGGTGGCACCCTGTGAGACAAAAATAGTGTCAGTCAGAAACCAGAACTGGGCAGCCTGCCCAAAGGGAAGCAAATGCTCTGGGAACCCAGTCGGTTCCACCAGAGCGCCTTCTCAGGCAGGGAATAAAACATCATTTTCTGTGGTATGAGAATGCCTTCTCCAAATCCTGCACACACTGAGGGTTCATGGGTGTAAGGCGAGAGAGTAGAAAAGGCCCAGGCAACAAGCAACCCAGAAGTGGTTCCAAGTGAATCAAAGGACCCTCTGAGAAGGGCTAGAATTACACACCATGGAAGCCACCACCAGGCTCACTTTTTAGAAGTCCCTGAAAACCTAAGAAACCCAACTCACCCAAAGTGCACGTGGCTATCCAGGTCCTTCCGGCCACATCTGGGCAAAGGCACTGGCAGCAAACACCAAACTATAGGTTCCACAGGCCCTGCTTTGTGATCTGGGGATTCCAGAAATCCCACTGTTTAAAGGAGAATCTATCTCTGTTCTTGGCTCAGGTTAGGCCCTTGTGTGACTCCTGAATGGAGCACTTGTCTCCACGATTTAAAAGGGTATTGTAAAAAGACAGAGCACAACAAAAATAAATGCAGGGGGTAGGGGCGGCAGGATCCAAACTTAGCAAGGAAGGAAGAAAACAGCTTAATGTAAGAATATATTAATAATTACAAATTATGTGAAGAATTCATCTAAAATGAGAAACAATCAATTTTCTTCTATAAGCCACAGGATTCAAATGAAAAGAAAATAGCCTAAGCTCTTTATGGACAGAATTAATTTTCAATATTTTTTGGTATATCAAATCCCCAAAGTTAGAAATGTTGGGTTTCTGCACATAAGCAGGACAGCGTATTTTGTGAATACCACAAACGCCAAGAATCCCTTAATCTCTGTGTAAGGAAGATACATGGCCAGCTAAAACCAGGCCATAAAAACAAATTTTTTCAGAGAACAAAATGAAAAACAAGATATCACCTGATATCTAAGATTATTGAAACATAAGGAACAACTCTTTTAGGACATTGTGAAGACAAACTTTGAGTGGATTTTTTTTTTTTCCAAAAGGCTTTCGATGTTAATTTTTATGGTATAAGTTCAAATAACCATATGAGGTCATTTGCCAGTACTTTGTAATAACTGGAGCAGAGTGTTAGCTTAGGAATGACATAAACACTCTTCAAATCCTGATGACAAAAGACTGTGCTGAATTCAGATCCTTTTCATTGTCGTCTTTATCATTTCCATGTGCCCAACAAAAGGAGTGGTAAAGAATTAGCAATCTAGTAAGCTTCTTGTTTTCTGTTCTAGAGTTTCATTAAGTGTGAGACAGAGACAGAATGTGACAGGAGATCCCTGTGGTATAAATCCCCATTTGCTATGTAATCAGACTATACATTTCTTTAGCTCAATATTTAATTTCAAAACCTAAAAACTCAGAGTCAAGCCTACCCATTATCATTATTTGTTTTGTCTCCCCAGGGACCATTTGCCTGACTTTCTTCCATGAAGAACATACAATTATGTTTCAGAAGCATCAATTTATAATTTATGTAGTAAGATGAAGCCAGAAACATGATCTAGGCTCTAATACTAAACCACTGACAAAAATATGATTTATTTTTATATGAATATATATTGCCACCCACTCAGGATTTAAATATCAACCAAACTTTATCCTGAGTCAAAGGACTGACAAAAAGGGAAAAAAATTAGAGATTTCCTCTGCAATAAAACTACCTGTGCCTCTTCATAGTTTTACATGTGATACTACAAGTCAAAGTGGTTTCAAAATACACATATATCATCAGTCACCAAACATTTCTAGACAACGAAACCGTAGGTAGTGTATATTTTATCAACAATCTCTTATTCAAGCATTTTAGGTTCTAAAAGTCAAGTACCAGCATCTAAGAATGATTTCATTAATTCAAGGAGATAAAATATTCTATAAATAAATCACATATGTCCCAATGAGGTCCACACCATTGCTTCACAGAGAGTCAAAAAGAAGGTATAGCTTATCAGTGTTTAAACTGTTAGAAATACAAGGTACAGAATTCTGGAATGGTAAAACCCCAGTTTAGAATGAAAAGCTAGAAAAGTTTTGAAATGTTACAGGTTTTTCCTATAGGTCCTTCTAATATCATTTGCGTGTCTGTGTGAAAGACCAGCTTGGGTATTACTTTTAAAAAGCAAGAGAAACTTACCAATAGGCATTTGTTCTCCATAATATACAATACAGCACATAGTAGAGGAAGACAGCACTCAAGAACATGGCCACGAGGTAGGGTCTCATGGCTGGCCCACCTGAAACACAGGGACAGAATAAAGAAAAAGCAAGATAGTTATACAGATGGATGTACACAGTGGCTCAAATATAAGCACTAGTGAATAAACAGAGAACAGTCAACGGGAAGGACACAAAGGTTATTTTGGAAATAGACACTTATTGTGCAGAACAAGAATGTTTTCTCTGGCTTTCCTCATCCTTCTGTGATCCACACAATGTGATTCATGGTGAGACCAACATCAGCCCCATGGTATCAAAGCCAGTGGCCTCTGCACTACTTTCTCGTGGTAGAGAGGAAAGAGTATTCAAAAGAAAATTTTACACATCTACTCCATTCCTGATGCTTTTTCCAGAAACATTATAGAACTCCTGTGTTTTCGCTCACAACAGAAGGTGAATATATGCCTAAGATCTAAACATTTCTTCAGTGTTCAATAACTTCCACATACTGTTATAACTTTTATGAGTTCTTTTTCGAATTTTGAGAATCTGAGAAAAAAAGCTACTAAAATAATTCCCATTTACTCAATCTTCACACATTTAGATGTACCTATTTGATGTTTCAATATTATAACAAGGTAAATTCAGTCTCTGCTTTTCTATAAAATTAATATAGTTCATAGTATATCTGTATACAGACAAAAACCTGGACACAATCCTTTACAGATATAAATGCAAAAGAAAAAAGAAACCTTTCTAGAATATTTTTTAAAAAACTTAAAATATATTTGTTTAGCTTGGCTTCAAAGACAGAAATAAGTTCTCACATTCACATGTAACTAAATGCAAAAGACAAATCAATATAATACATGGCTCCACGCTAGATCTATTGACTGTGATTTACATAGGTATACTATACTTTTTACATCTCTTACAAGTTTAGTTTATTTAGACAAGTGCATATCCCATTCCCTTCCAACCTTCCATTTCTAGAACCTCAGTTAGGGAAATGCGTGTAGAAAAGCAAATTTGGTTGGATATATTTCTAAATAATGTAATACAATCTCTCAGTTAACAGCAAAGTTAGCTAAAATAGAAATCTCAAAGCATTCCTTTGCCTTCCTAAGTAGAATATATTAAACATACTTTAAGTGTTTCTTGACCTTGTGGGCTTCACCTTAACAAATGTGATTGTTTTTGCTCTACCAATGCTGATCCCCCTGGAGAGAAGGGGCGTGTGGGGCCACTGGCCAAGCCATCCTAAGCTCTAGATGGTTACCCGGTGAGTTCGCATGGCATATTTCTTGTCACACACACACAAATCCCAAACTTCCAAATAAAGTCCAAAAACACTTCTCACATTAAACAATTGGCATCCACTCACTAATTTTCCAATCTGCTTATTCCAGTGCAGGGTCTCAAGTGACCAGAACCTATCCTGGCAGCTAAGGATACAAGATGGGACCCAACCTCGACAGGACGCCCTTTCCTCCAGGACGCACTCATGCACACTCCACTCTCTCAGACTGGGACAACTTAGACACACAAGGGAATCTATCTGAGGTGCAGGGGAGACTAGAGTGTCCAGGGGAAACTCACAAAAACGTAGGAAGAAGGTGCAAACTTCACACAGTGGCCCCTGGTTGAAACATTTTTCCTCATCAATGCTGTAACAAAATGACGTTATTTGAGGCCCTGCCATATGCACAGTCACTGCAAAGAGTCAACACTGGTTGGAAATCAGAAGGTAAGATTCACAATCCAACTCCACCTAATTCCTGGCTGGGGGCACCTTAGGTAAATCAGTTCACCCTCTTTCAATTGAGTACCCTTTGATGTTTACAAGTAAAGGCAACAATCATCTACTTCTTTGGGCTATTAAATGGATTAACCACATGATGGGATCTGGCATAGAACACAAACTATGTGCTGAACAAGTATGCAATTTATTGTCATTTGTTTTCTAAATCTAAAATCGGCTACAGGGCCCTCCCTGGTGGCGCAAGGGGTTAAGTCTCAGCACTATGAAGCTATCTGCAGCCACCGCAGCATGCGTTAGATCCCCGGACAGGCAGCTGACCCACATGGCACAGCAGACCTCTCCTGTCTCTCCTGCTGCTCCCCTCAGCAGGGTACTTCAGGTGATCCACCTGTTCTGCTCCCCACTCTGTCTCTGGTGAATCCTCTCACCATCCCACACCTCTGGCCTACACCCCAGCTCTTGTATGCATAAATCAATCTTAAAAATACATATGAAGTCAGCTGCAATGTTCTTTTTTCTACATTAATAAAGTACATGGGTTTTGAGAATGCTGAAGTGAGACTCGGCTGATCCTGAAGGCAGCCACATTCTTACTGGCCTGATGAGAAGAGACATGATTGGGTTAAACTCAGCAGCCTTCATGACAAAGGGAGCCAAGCACACCTGTGCATCCCTTTTGCTTTGCTCTGTCTTCCTCACCCACTTGTACTGTAAGCTATCTTGATGTAGCGTATGTTGTTTTATAATCTTCAATTCTTCTTGGTAAATAGGCAAGAAACAAATTACATGATACTTACTGGGTAAAATATATGTTTCTGTTTGAAAAATAATTAGTAAAATCCAAGTGGTGGACAGAATTAAAGTTTGAGACTATCAGAGTAAAAGTTTAAGACGATGAGGTGTTTGGGATTTTAGATGCATCACTAAAATGGCTAACTGAGGAATCAAAGACAGCTGAGAAGCAGCCAGGGCCTGGCCCTTCAATGCATTCAACAGGTGTCAGCTGTCCTTCCTCCTCTTGGACTGGGTGAATTGAGAAGGGTCAAGGAACTGGGCTCTAAAAGGCAATCCCTCATATAGAAGTGTTTCATAATATCAAGCACTGGCCAGAGGCCTTGAACCAGGCTTCATGACGACAAAAGAGCCTATTGGTGGTGACAGGAAGCTGATGTGGACTTGGCTTGTCTCATCTCTTTGACGGAACTGGCCTCTGCATAATGCTTTCTAATGCAGATATCGCCCAACATGAATACAGGACACACACAGAGACTCCAAAAACCACAGTGGAGTTACATATGTACCTTGTGGCTTTGAAACATCACTGAAAGCCATTTTTATCGTACATGCTGATCTCAGACATCAGGAGTTTCCAGCAACTCTGGGAGTTCTAGAACCCACAGACTTGTACTGAGATGGCTTTAGAAATTACTAATACCAGGCTAAAGAATGGGCCAAAAGTCACCTGCTTCCATACTCTAAATGTCTAAGACCTCACACAGAATAACTTCATTTATGTAGAGTATCAGCAATTTTTTTAAAAAAATTTACATCTAAGAGATAAGAGTGTATGAAAACCAAAAGAACTCAGTCAGTATTTACAACTCAATTTACATATCTGTTCCCCAAAAGACTTTCTTTGGGAAATTTATGAATTATTTTACAAAGCACAGAAGTATGGGTAAGCAAGATTTTTGTTGTTTTTCATTCAACAATCTGTGGCTTAGCTGAAAACATAGAAGTGTGAGAGGATTTTTTTTCCTTCAAAAAGTAAAATGAACCTTTTTTTTTTTTTTCCATCTTATTGAGGTAACAGTTTACACTGCCTAGGTTTCAGGTGTAGTTTCTCACTTCAGCAACTGCATATTTCATACCATGCCCACCACCAAACATCTAGTTACCATCTATTTCCTCCCTACTTTCTTCCCCTCTAGTAACCAACATTTTGTTGTAAGAGTTTAAGGGTTTTTAGTTTTTAGCTTGTTAGATTGCCTTTTTTAAAGTAGTCTACAAATGGGTATTTGTCTTTCTCCTTCTGACTTCTTTCACTTAGATAATCCCCTCAAGGCCCAGCTATGTCCCCACAAATCGCCAGATTTCATCTTCTTAAGACTGAGTAGTATTCCATTGTGAATATGCACCACAATTTAATCCACTCATCCATTGTCAGGCACTTCAGTTGTTTCCATATCTTGGCTGTTGTGAATAGTGCTATAATAGACAAAGAGTGCATATATCTTTTTGAATTAGCGTGTTCATATTTTTCAGGTAAATACCCACAAGCGAGATTACTGGATCATATGGTACTTCTATTTTTAACTTTGAGAAACCTCAAAATAAGTGGCTGCACCAATTTATATTCCCTCCAACAGTGCACGAGGGCCCCCTTTCCTCCAGATCCTCACCAGTACTTCCTTCTTGACTAAGTCATTCAAACCAGCATGAGGTGAAATCTCCATGGGGTTTTGGTTCCATTTCCCTAATGATAAGCGATATAGAACATCTTTCCATATGCCTGTTGGCCATCTGCATGTCTTCTTTGGTGAAATGCCTATTTAGACCCTCTGCCCATTTTCAGGTTGTATGTTTGTTGTTGAGTTGTAGGAGTTATTACAGGTTTAGGATTTTAACACCAGTCTTATAGAAGGGTTGCAAATATCTTCTATTCAGTAGTCTGCCTTTTTATTTTAACAATGGTTTCTTTTACTGTGCAGAAGCTTTTTACTTTGATGTACTCCCATTGTTTATATTCTCCTTTGTCTCTCTTGCTATTAGAGATGAGTACACAAATACATCTCTGAGGCTTTTGTCCTAGAGCTTATTGACAATGTTTTCTTCTGTATTTTCTGGTTTCAGGTCCTACATAAAATGAACCTACTCTTGAATGCCCACTGCACACAAAATCTGAAAAAAATTTTGGAAACTTAGTCACTGGTATTTTATAGGTGATTCAAAGCACCCATATTCAAGTTGCAAAGCAGACCGGGGCCAGCCAGGATATCCTTGTGATAAACATGTATAGTTCTGCTTGCTCACAGGAAAAAGCTTCCACAAACAAATGAATTCCCTAATAATTCTATAAATGGAATGACCATTTTGTTTTGAGCAAAAGCATTCAAAGGAAAACCAGTTAAAACTTAAAGTGCCTGTTTAAAAAAAAAAAAAAGCACATAAGGCCCTTCATTGTAGCGTCAATTACCAAAAAAGTTTATATGATAGATGCCAGCTTCTTGGCAGCAGTTGCTCTGAAGACCAGAGTCCCTAAAATGCCCTCTACAAAGTTTAATTCAAAAAGCAATTGTCTTCTGAGGTATGAGTCCAGGGCAGCAAGGGCAAGTGGGACTCAGCAGTAGACGGTAAATTTTTATTTCTTCTCAAATTATGTTATATAACCCAATATATGAATAATCCACATATGCCAAAGTGACTCCACTATGGAACCATGCTTCCACATATATGTCTATATATGTATATATGTGCTACATATATATTACACATTATTTGCATGAGCTTTTAAAATTCATGAGACACTTACACATCTATCATATCACTTAAAGCTCAAAACAGTTTGATAAATGGATGTGCAGGTGCGATCTTCTTAATGAACGAAGGAACTGAAAGATGCTGAGGTTGAATGAGTTGTCCCAGATCACATTGTTTAAGACAAACTGAAACAAGCGTCAAGTCTGACCATTTCTTTCCCAAGCTTCTATCCTTGATGTCATCCTGTCTCTCAAGACAAAAGGTGTGAGGTAAACCCAATAGAGAATTATGGACTATAACTTCCTGAGATTGCTCCATTGGCAGTGAGAATTCCAGAAAAGTAAATTCAGATATTTGGTGAAGGCGGAATGGCTCTAGCATTCTCCAACGCAGCAGATCCACCTTGGGGCTTGATTCCTTAGCCCCTATTTGATGTGAATCTCTGGATCTCTGGTCTATGCATCAGAGATGAGAGCAAGCAGACTAACACTGTTCATAAAAACCAAACAAACCCACAGAATGACACTTCAAAATGGTCAGATTTTTATTTTCATACTCTCCTAATGCTCTTAAACTGAAAAGAGCTTTATCTAACAACAGCTAGAAAAAAGCACGGTCAGCAATAATTCTGAAAATACTGTAAAATAAATAAAATACAATATTCACCAAATACAAAAAGCAGGCTATTACCTCAATCAATATACAACACGTAAGGAAGAAACATGCTTCAAATTCACTTTTGCAGATGCTGAGCACAGACAGACACACCCTGCTGGCCTCTTCGCACCCAGTGTCCCCTCGACCTTGCTGTTGGTACTTGCTAGTGCCTTTCTGACATTCTAGTTTTCCAATGTCTTTCTCTCAGCCCTGCAAGAGCTCTATAGCAGGAATTCCAGATCATTAGTAATTAGGGTCTTTAACATCTCCTTATCCACTCTGTCACTTTATGTTCTGTTTCCTCAGTGACAGAAGTACTGTTCTTCTGCTGCTCAGTCTCCTCAAACACCCAGTGAGCTATGGCTCAAAAGTACTACCCGATAACTGAATCTGTGCAGACTAGAAAAGGAGACCTCCCGTAGCTCCACACAGCACTGTGGACACACATCACACATGCATGACAGAATTTCTGCCATGACTTCCCCTTAGCCAGGGGTCCTGTCCATAGATCACCTCCCAGCCTTACCAGGGAGCGCTGCTGACAGCCAGTCTGTCAGCCCTTAGATAGGCCCATCTCCACCAACATATACCGGAGACTGTGTGAACTTTTCCAACAGACCCTACTTCCTGCCTTCCTTCCTCTTTATGTTTATTGCTCAGTTTATGTTTATTGCCATATTCATGGCAACAAACCTAGAACATGCACTGACTGCAGGTCTAGCCATACAGTAATATCTAGGTATTTTTGTACATCTCTACAGGTCCTCTATGCCTGCTAAGACCTAGCCATCCACATAGACCAAGCCTTAATGGAGACACACAAGACACCTCACAGTGACACATGGAGTGGCCTTTGTTCTCTTTGACGCCTTTACTACCCCTTTTTTATATGTAGTCTTTTTTATTGACTGGCTGATACAAATGTATCAGTAGCCTATTAACATACCAAGGACCTCATCCTTTGAATGGATCATGTAAGTAACAGAATTTACTAAAGGTGGGGCACCACACCCAGCCCTTGTCACACAGGATGAAGACAGCGGGGGCATCATCACCCATGCTGGAGAAGCTTAGCATGAAGAGCTCAGGCCAGAATTAAAACCCAGTTTTGTCTTTTTCCTTAAATGGTGCATTATGGAAAACTTTTAAACTATATTTATTGTATTTTTCAACTATAATATCATGAACTTAATATATTCATTTAATATCTTCAAGAAAACAAGGAAATGAAACAAACTAAATGTACCCATTTATTAAAATACTTAGTTTTTAAAAGTATAATGTCAAAAACCATTTCACAACTAAGAGATAATTTTAAGGAATCAGCAGTCTGTTGGGTGAGACTCCTACCAGAAGGACCTAAAAATGCTCAATGGCCATAATTAAAAAAACTTTAAGTAGCATACAAAAGTAATATGCGTGAAAAGGCTAAATTTCAATCTGACATGTTGAGCTACTGCTATTTGATAAAAATTAAGGGAAATATCTGACATGACTGATTTCATGAAAAGAAAATTATAGTTTAAGTACCTTACTTCCTACCCCAAAATATTTCTATAGTTTCAACAAATTGGACCAACTGTATACATTCTGGTTGATTTCTAAAGCAGTTCCTTTTCTCTCTGCATGGCAGAGCATTCACATGAACTTTCTCTTCTCTCCCTGTTTCTGCTAATAGTGATGTGAAGCTAATTCCTACAGGCGCACACACACATCCCCTTTCAGTCTTTGCGCAAGCCAGTCTTGCCAGACTTCGTCCTTAGCATATGTAGACAGATCTTTTCACCTAATTAAAGCTAAACCTTCACTGCCGTAGTGCAGTCCTCCCCCTGAAAATTGGATGGCTCAGTGCACAAAGAATATGAAAGGAGAGAAATGATTTTTCAGCTGAATTTTGTTTTTAAATAGCACAGCGGGACATACTAAAATCATTCAGCTAATAGCATACGATTCTGGGTGCTAAAAATAAATGAACTCGAGTTCCTGTTTTCAAGATCTTTCCCTTTGGACTCAGTTACATTGAAAATACACAAAGCAGCTTTTAAGGGAACTTATGTTCCTACTGTTCATTCATATTTTTTCCCAGAGGCCCATTTCTTCTTCCAGACTGGATTTTTCTCTACTTCCTTATTATTAGTATCCCACTGATAAAATAGTGCCAAGTAGTATTAGATATTATTAACAGGTTAAAGACTGTGGCCATTTTTGAAATTAGTTTTATTGTGAAAAAAAATTTATATAATAAAATTCACCACTTTTAAGTGTCCAAATTGCTAAATTTTGAAAAATGGTCATATACAACCACTAAAATCATGATATTAAACATTTCCATTCACCCCAGAAAGTCCCCATGTTCCTCTTTGCAACTAATTCCCTTCACCCACTTCCTGTCCTAAAGAATGTGATCTGTTTATCACTACAGTTTCGCTTTTTCTAAAAGTTCATATAAATGGAACATAGCATGGATCTTATTTTTTACTTATTTTAATTAGTATAACACTTTTGTAAAACTTGTTGCTTGTACCAGGAGTTCATTACTTTTCACTGCTAAGTCATATTCGATGGTAGCTTTAATACTATTTATCAGTTCACCATTTCATAGACATTTGCTTTCTTTCAGTCATTGCTTACTGGAAAGCTGGTGACTATTCAAATACAAGTCTTTCATTAGAAACATGTTTTCAGGGTCACAAAATGAATTAATATTTAGCTTTGTATGAAAACATTTTATCCTAGTGCCTATTTCTGAACCACACTTTTACTTTAATCTCTCAAGAAAAAAAGTCCCTACCTAGAACAATTCAAATTATTGATTCCATTGAACAGACAAACAAAATACAATGATGCAATTGACAGAAGAATCAATTAACCTATTAATATCAAATTCTCTTAAGTATTTAGTATGTGGGGAATAGAGCTTAGTCCTGCCAGAGAGCTAAGTTACACTGTTACAAAATGTTTACTTTTATCTGCAGTAAACAGTAAAGCTAAATAATTTAGAACACTGCTATTCAAAGTATGATCCATGGATGTGCAATATTGGCTATTATGTGGGAAGCTGCAGAGTCTCTGCTCCACACCTTGGTCCACTAAGTCAAATCAGCACTTTAGCAAGGACACCAGGTGATCTGTGTTTGAGAAGTGCCCTGGAGAAGATCAAAGAGGAATTAAATCCCACTGAGAGGATCAGGATTTCACCAAAAAAAATAAAAATCAGTTTTTGAGAGGAATTGGAAGCTCATTCTAAGTTCCATGCTATCTCTTTTAAAAAGTCTTTTGGGTTTGACCTTTTAAAATTTCCAGTGTGTAGAGTTCCTAGACCCACTTCCAATATCAACAAGTGAAGGCTTCCCCAAACAAGAAATTCTCAGACACCAGCACGCTGAGAATTCAACTCAAGTCACATATTATCTACTCCAGAGAGCATCAGCTGCCAGAGTAAGGGGTTCAGTCTACCAAGACCACTCTCCACTTCAGTTTTAGTAGAATCCCAAGCTGCGACCTGTTTTTCTTATAGGGGGTTAGGTTCTCAGGCCCCTCTCCTCAGATATCAATAATTTGCTGGAACATCTCACACGACCCAGGAAACCCGTTTACTCACTAGATCACTGACTTAAGACAAACGATAGGTACCTCAGGAACACCCAGTTCGAAGAGCTGCATGACCCAAGATATGGGGAAGGTCGTGGGTTCGCCATGCCCTCTGGAGGCACACCATCCTCTCCAAACCTCCCTGTGTTCACCAGGCCGGAAGCTCTCTGAAGTCCCCTCCCCTTAGGCTTTTATGGAGGCTTCCTTACACAGCCTGATTGATTAACTCTTGACAACTGACTCAACCTCCAATCTTCTGCCTTCCTCAAAGGTCAGGGGTGGGACTGGAAGTTCCAACCCTTTAATGACCTGACTGGGCCCCCTGGCAACTAGCCCCATTCTCAGGTGTTTTCCAAAAGTTACTCTAATTAACTGAACAAGAGAAAAACCTTTATCTCTCTCTATGCTTAGAAAATTCAAAGGTTTTGGGAGCTGTGGGCCAGGAATTGTGAATGAAGAACAAATACATGAGAAATGTATATTTTGGCAATCTGAATGACCAAATACATATTTTTCTTATAAATCACAATATTACAATCAATAGATTTTTTTTGTAGAAAGTAGTCAGATTCTCTCTGAAATTAAGTGGCTTTGAGAAAAATTTCATTCTGGGGGATGTATGTATTTTCTGTCAATTTATTGGACATTTTCATTTCTGTATTATTTCCAGTCTTATTTTTCCTTCTCCAACAATCTGCAATGACACTCCTGGTATTTTTAAGAAGAAATAAAGAGGACATACACTTTCTTCTGCATCTTCTGATTCACCTAAAATGCCACCTGAATCACCAGTCAAACCTTCACAATACTTCCATTTATTACAACTTGGAGCCAAGAATTATAGCTCTCAAAACCAAAATGACTGCAAGAGTTGAGTATTTAGATAGAATAAGCTCTTAATTCACCAAATTACAGGAGAAGCAAATAGGATTTATAAACATTTAAAAACTTGCCAAAGTTGACGTCACTTAAAAGCAGCAGAGTTGGTTATTACAAGAGAAAATTTTTGCGTGGATTCCCTTCTAGCCCAGTTTCTGTCCTATCATGGTGCACAGTAATAGCCAGTCTTTGTTTCCCCCAGTACTAGCTAAACTATGGTTTTCAATTCCAGAACCACCTCTCCCAACCATGGCCTCATTCCTGTAGTTTCTCTGCCTGTGCTTTGAGGTCCTTCTTCCTTCTCAGCACAACTAAGGGCGGGTGTGCTCCAGTCTTAATCCTGTCTCTAAACTCACATTCTCATCACTTCTTAGCTACTAGCAATGATCTCTAATCTTTCTTCCTCTTAAGCCACCCACTGTGCTGTACCTAGCAAAAAATCCGCAAAGCTCAGATCTAATTTTGTCACCCATCCATCAGTGATTTGTCATTTTCTGACAAATAAACATAAAGTTACTATAGCCTGGAATTTAAGACTTCTATAATTTGATCCTTCCATCTAACTTCTCATCTTATTCTTTGTAGGTAGCAACATCATTAGGTATTAAAACCGCCAACTTAGGTTTGAGTCTCAGCTCTACATCTTGACTAGTCATATGATCATGGGAGGTTGCTTAACCTCTTGATATATCAATTTCCTCACCTGTAAAATGGGAATAATGATACTACCTGACAGAGCTACTATAAATAGTAAATATCAAGAACTTGGATAGACACCAGCAGGGTGTCAGACTTCAACTCAATTTAGACACTATCTCTCCCCCTGCTTACCACAGGGAACGGGCTTAGCCTACTAAGACCTTGCTCCATTCCCCAGCTGCAAACCCAAGCTGTCACCTGTGCTTTGACTCACTAGCGATCACAGGTTCCCAGGACCCCCTCCTCAGGGTCTACTAATCAGTTAGAATATCTCCCAAGACGTGGGAAACCTGTTCACTCACTAGATGACCGACTTATGATAAAAGATATGTACATCAGGAACACCCAGTTGGAAGAGCTGCATGAGGGAAGGATGCGGAAGCGCCATGCCTCTCCAGGCACACCATACTCTCCAAATCTTCATATGTTCACCAGCCTGGGAGCTCTCTGAAACCCCCTACCTCTTGGGTTTTTACAGAGTCTTCACTACATACCATGATTAACTCCTCAGCAATTGACTCAGCCTCTAATCCTCTCCCCTCCCCAGAGGTCAGGGGGTGGAACTGGAGGTTCCAACCTTCTAATGATATGGTTGGTTCCCCCCATTTGCAGGTGTTTACCAAAAGTTTTCATGATTAACTTAACAAGAGAAACCTTTAATACTTAACAAATCCTAAGGTTTTAGGAGCCATGAGCCAGCAACCATGATGAAAAGCAAATATACATAAGAAATATATTTGGGGGGCCTTCCTGGTGGCACAACGGGTTAAGTCTCAGCCTATGAAGCTATCCAGAGACACTGCAGCACGAGTTCGATCCCTGGCCAGGGAGCTTCCCACATGGCACAGTAGACCTTCCCTGTCTCGCGCGCTGCTCCCCTCAGCAGTGTACTTCATTCAATCTGGCTGTTCTGCTCCCCACTCTGTCTCTGGTGAATACTCTCACCACCCCACACCTCTGGCCTGCACCCCAGCTTGTATGCATAAATAAATCTTTAAATATATATATATATATATATATATATATATATATTGCTCATCTGAATATACCAAATACATATTTTTAAGTCACAATGTTGCTCTGCCCAATGCACCAAACCCTCAGTAAAAGACTGACTCTCTTGGTAAAGAACTTAAAGAACTCGTGACATGGTGCTAATAATGACCTTTAAAAACTAAGCTTCCACTAATCTGCACATTCATTTCAACATCACGAAGAATCCATACCTGGAAGCCTTACTCATCTGCTTTTGAATATATAATGACAGGCAATTAAAATAGCAGTAATTCACGAACAAAAGGCATCTTAAGAGCTAGACCATATCTCTGCTTTAATAACCACTCCTTTTTATGCTTTTCATAATAAAACTTCTCTGAGATTTAGTAAAAACAAATAAATCCAGATTTGTAACCAGAACATCAAATTTGTCTGAGGTAAATAATCTGAGTTAGCTAATCGGTTTCATCTTACATTCTGATTTAATCTACTATAATGTTGAGAAGAGTCAGATATTGTGTCTTATGCTCAGAAACCAAGCAATGTCTTGGTTAGACATCAACCAGCAATGTCTAACAAGGTAAGGACAAAGAGTTGAGTATTTGTTAGCACTAGACAATAGAATGGGGACAGGAGAATAAAAACTAAGCAACAGATGGCAATAAAAAAAATTAAAATTTTCTGAATACTTATGAGGCAGAACCCTTCTATATGTTTCAAATGTTTTAATTCTATACTAAAATATGTAATTCTTTGTACAATTAAAATTAAAAAGTGTCCAACAACATTTAAGAAAGGCATCTATCATACAGAAGGAGGTACGAAAGTTCAGAGAAGTTATAACTTATCCCAATAAGAAAACCCAATAAGTATGTGGCAGAGCTAGGATTTGAACTCCCTTCACCATTATCCTACAAAGATCCAAGATATTTCCATCTTCTTGATGCCAGACAATGTAAAGATTGACAGGAAAGGCAATTTCACAAATCATTATGATGATTATAGCCCAGATTCCATTAAATGAGGATGTTTCTTGCAGTAAGAAACCTGCATCGAGCCCTCTCCCCAGTTAAGATTTATGGTACTCAAGAGCTCTGCAAGCCCACAGGCTCAGGACTATGCTAGGGAAGGACTTTGAAATCATTCATGAATAATCTTGGCATGAACAATGAAGAACTCAAGAGATTCCCAGTGACAAAATTCCGAAGTCATTGTAAAAGTAAGATTCGCCAGAACCACTAAAGCATAACTTTCCCAGTTAATAAGTATCCTTTACACAAAGATCAAACAAAATAGTATTGTAACAAATTTACTAGTAGAATAATTGGTTTCTAATGAGCCTTCAGAAATCAGAAAGTCAATGGATTCATGGGTAAAACTTGCAGCTAATTCCTCCTGATGGACATTTGAGTTCCAGAGTTTTGTCAGAATAAATTTATAAATTAGTAAATAAAACTGGTACATGGGGTTCCAGAAATAATTTCTAGAATAAGCCCAAAAAAGTATATTCAGGTACTTTAATGAATTTATTATTAACTACAGCATTTAAAGACAGAATGAACACTAGTTCCATGTCTACTGAAAAAAGACCAGAGAGAACAAGCGTCTTGCCCAAGGTTACACAGCTTAACAACAGAGCCTCTACATATAAGTGTGATGTGAGTAATGTTCTAGTTTTAACGTCAGTTTTCTTACCCTTTCACTTCCATATTGGTTTATAATGACCAAAAAAAGGGTCATTCAGATTGAGTATAGTAATTAAGATCTCCATAGCTCAAACTTGGAATATGCTAAGCAGTCACTGGTTAAATTAATAGTCTCACAGGTCCTCTGATCATATTTTAAGCTAATAAGGTAAATTACAGGCAGTTGCACACAAAGGACAGGGTATTTTATGGGTAGTTTAAGGAGTGCTAAAAATGGAAGACGCTTTATATAAGAATATTTCAAGAATTCAAATATACATCTAAGAAATCTGTGGCATTAGTGTTGCCTTGACTTACCTGCACTTTTAGTAATCTCTTCCCCAAAGGCCCTCTGTTCCGGAAGGCAAAGATAGAAAAAGGTTGCTGGAGTGTCAGAAGGTGATCCGCTAAATTGTTGGAATCTCTCCACTAGAAATTATGTAAGACAAAGGATTGTGCTGCTTCTTCACTCACGAAACTGAAAATAAAATAAAATAAAATAAAGGTAAGCATGCTCATAAGAATGGCTTAGCTGTCCAAGAAAAACTTAAAGTGATTTTAAAAAATTATTAATGAAAACACTATTTTAGTAAACTCACTTGTGACACCCCCTCTGTGCTTTGCACGATGATGAAATTACCAAAAAAAAAAAAAAAAAAAAAAAACTAACAGCAAAACCAGCAGTACATATTACATTACTGTAGTTCATGACTGGTTATGCACAGGATCCAGGTCAGTCCCCTTGAAAAAAATAACATATCCAGCTCAATTAATCCAAATAACCTGGTAATGAAAGAACCATCTGTCTTTTTTTCAGCTCTCCCACAGAAACACACAGCTTTATTGTTAAGTGCCGAGGTGAGTGATGAAGCTGTTGCTCTGAAAACCCTCTGAAGAAGGGAGGGAGGGAGAGTAGAGAATGAGGAGGAGGTCAAGAAGAATAAAAAAATCTAGAAGAACGTGAGGGGAAAGGAAGCTATGGGAGAAACTAGAAAAAAAAGGAACTAGTTTAAGAATGTGCTTTCGACCCCTTTCTCCAAAAAATTTTGAAAAAAAACACAAACGTCTCCAACTACAGCTTTTCTTACAGACTAACGCTGAAACAAAACCAAAACAAAATAAATGCACATGTCCTCTATTTCTTGTGTTAATAGAAAACTTTTTTTTAATTTTCGGGAAGCAAATTATCAAAATGCTAAAACAATGAAAATATGACAACATTTTTTGAGCCATTTATGAATGCTAAAGTCCTTCAACAAGGAAATATTATGCTTGGTTATTATGAAAATTATATTGTAATATGGAAAAATATTTAGATTTTACCAAGGAAGAAAAAATTTAAAGTTACTTAAGATTATTTCTAGGAGTAAAAGGTGTATGTGGCACATTACTGAAAAACAAAATCAATTGATTTGCTGAGTTGTAGGTTACATGACTTTTTCTTAAAAAGTTTCAAATTTATACAGAAACAAAATGCTTATTTTCATTTATTTATATATGCATTTCACTTTTAAGTGCTAAGTAGTTGATGCATTCAGAAATTAGAAGAAATGCAAAGCAGTGCTCTTTAGTTGCTATTATAATGGAAGTCTGCACCATCAGGCAGTATTTTGAGCCTCAGAATTCCTTTTCTCTAAATGTATGGAAAGTATAACTTCTGGGTTTCCATCACCTTCTACCTACTACTGCTTATTACTAGATGGAATAAAAGAGCAGTAACAACTTTGAAGTTGTGATAGTCCTTTAAGATTATTTAGTCTGAATAGGTTAAACTCAGAGCATAACAAGGGAAAGCTAAGAGGATGGGGATTTAGTTACACCTGGAGAAACTTAAATCAAGGGGAGACAAGATATCCTATTGCCATGTTTGAATGGCCTTCATCAAGAAGAGGCAATAGCTTGCTTCTGAAGCTAACAGGGGATCAAACCAAGGTCAGTGAAGGTCATATTCAGAGTTATAAACATAATAAAGTCTGGAAGAACTTGCTAACATTTCAGTTAGCATGCAGGTTGCATTGTTGGATGATGAATCACTCATTACTTAAGTTTTATGTTCTAAAATCTGCTTGGATTTTTGGATTTGGACAGCAGCGCTTAATAAACTTAAATGCCTGTAAGTAGCACCTGAGCATCTTGTCAAACTGTGGATTCTGATTCAGTGGTGGGGCCTGCAGTAGAGCCTGGAAATTCACATTTCTAGGAAGCTCCCAAATGATACCTAATGATAATTAATGCCTAATGCTGCGGACTGTAGATCAAGATTGTGTCTTAAGTGTCAGGGATGGGGCTTGATTATAAGTACTAGAATATTATTTAAACCCATGCACACAGTCTTCTAAGATGTTAAAAGCACTCTTCAATCCTAATTTTGGGGACAGATGGTTAATAAATTGGTTAAGTGGTTATCAGCAGTTTTGCGAGATCACACATTCGAATTTCCAAAAAGGTTTCTTGGTATCTTGCTGTACCCCTCAGATCATACTTCTGAGCAGTAATAATTTTGCACAGTTCTAAGGAAGATATGTTTTACTTTCATTTAAAGAAATGATGCTGCTACTCTGTATTGACCAACATTTGAAACGTAGTGTGTTCTGATGAATGGAAGATGAGTGAAAAAATAAATTAGCATATGCCCAGCATTCAGAAATGCAGTTATTCTTCTGGCACTGTAGACTTGTCTAGCCCCTATGGCAGGCAGTGTGGAGGTTCCTCAAAAGACTAAAAATGGGGCCTCCCTGGTGGCGCAGCGGTTAAGCGCTGGGCTGTGGAGCTGTCGGCAGCAGCAATGCGAGTTCGACGCCCCAGCCGGGGAGAATCCCACATGGTGCGGCAGACCTCTCCTGCCTCACCCGCTGCTCCCCTCAGCAGTGTATTTCTGATCTGCCTGTTCTGCTCCCCACTCTGTCTCTGGTGAAGCCTCTCACCACTCCACACCTCTGGCCTGTACCCCAGCTGTATAAAAAAAAAAAAAAAAAGACTAAAAATGGATTCGCCATACCACACAGCACTTCCACGCCTAGGTATCTACCCAAAGAACACAAAAACACTAATTCAAAAGGAAACCTGCACCCCTATGTTTATTGCAGCACTATTAACAATAGACAAGATACAGATACAACCTACCTGTCCCAAAACAGATTAGTGGATTAAGAAATTTATATATACACAATAGACTATTACTCCACAATCAAAAAAGATAAACTCATGCCATTTACAGCAACATTGATGAAGGTGGAAGGGATTATGCTAAGCAAAATAAGCTAGAAGGAGAAAGACAAATACCAGATGGTTATATAGAAAACCAAACCATCAGACAAAGACAAACTGTAACAGGGTGGTCCCCAGGAAAAAGGGCCTGTTCCAGGTTCACTGCCCCACCCAACGGAGGGTGGAGCTAAGCAGGAGAGATAGCAGCTGGAAAAAATGAAAGAAGGCAGGAAGCAGGATGGAGGCCAGAAGAGGCACAAGGAGCAAAGAGACATGTAAAGAAGCTGCACCACTTGGACTGATTAAAACAGATGTGGGTAAGAGACCCGTGAGGGCTGTCCCGAGGCTCTCATTTGTAGTCTTCTCTTTCGAAGTAGGGCTATGCATTATTTTGCTAACCCTCGAATTTCACCTCCCTCCCACCTATGTGGATCATAAAATTCCTTCAGAGTTTTGAAGGTCCCTGTTTCTTGCTTGCTCCTATTTTGTTGTGTTCCTCCACTTAATAAATTTGGGCTTTCAAATAGTTTCAGAAGCCTATCTTTCCTGGAGAAAACTCTAATATCTGAATACACTGACCTGCCTCAAGATTTAAGGCATTCTTAGTTTTCTCTCCCAGAAGAAGTAAGCCCATAACTAAGAGGGAATCAGTTTCCTGCCTTTCCTCCAATTCCAAAAATCTCTACTCCAAATGGGTTTACTGTTTTATTTAGTTTAAATTTACAAGTAACATTCTTCCTAATTTACAAAATCCCTTTCTTCCCTAAAGTATTTAACAAGTAAGTTTATTCTAAAAGAACCTGGATTATTCTGCTTTTTAGGTAGAATCTTTCCTATTTATTAATTCCCCATTGTTATTTTTAAAAGAAAAAATGAATTAGCTTGAGGGGGAATAAGCAGAAGCACATATATCAAACTTTAAGATTATAGTGATGGAAATTTTTCTGCTTTCCACACCAAATGAAATACGTGAGTATATTTATATCCAATATTACTATTCATCAGATGATCTAAAGCCAAAAAAACAAATCTGATGCAAAACTTAATTTGAGATACCTTATAATTTATTATTACAAGTAAGTCAATACATGTCATATATATATCATGAAATCATATAACTCTAGATTTACCTCCTAGTATTAGTAGGTTAATTTTCTAGGCATGTAACAGGGTGGTCCCCAGGAAAAGGGTGAGTTCCAGGTTCCCTGCCCCACCCAAGGGAGGGTAGAGCTGAGCAGGAGATAAAAAGCTGGAGAAAAGACACGGAACAGATAGAAGAAGGAAGAAGAAGGATGCAGGCCAGAAGAGGCCCAAGGAGCAGAGAGACATGTGAAGAAGCTGCACTGGCCTGGAGGATTGAAACAGATGTGGGTGAGAGACGCGTGAGGAGGTTGACCATGGCAATGTTGATCTTGGTTTTGATTTTGCTCTTTAACTCCCAGAATTGTCTGGCTCTTTTGGAGCCTTTTGTATGGGTCCCTGCCAAAAGGTGTTTTAGTTCCTCTCAGAATTGTCTGGCTATTTCTGACCCCTTTCTATGGGTTCCTGCCAAAGGATGTTTTAGACTTGTGGCAGGCTTTGGAGACTCGCTTTGGGCCAATCCCATTTGGGTGGACTTTTACCCACAAGGTGAGGTGCTTGATTTAGAAAATATATTCTTTGTCTCTTGTGTTGTATTAAAGTTTGTTTCCACAAAAGGTCTTATATATTTTGTATTGATGCGGCAGATGGCAGAACCTATTTAGACCGGGCAGGTTTGGGGGTTCTGAGGTGTCCCTCTCCCTGCCCCTGTAACAGGAAAAAGTGCATTGAGTTTTGTTTCCTGATAAAATTAAAGTTTTCACCATCTAGGTTCACTTTGCTGATTTGCTCAATAAATAACACTGGTCAACAGCGAGATCATTACTGGCTTAAAAAGGCCCTAATCTGTATCTTTGTGTGCTGAACATGAATATAACCCTGAAATTTTTTATAAGCTCTTGTTTTGAAGACATTTCATAGAATTCATTTTATATGTTTCACCGTGTAAATTTATCCAGTAGGACTGCAACAACATCCTAAATCAGCCTAGAATGATGTAATACTACATCGCATTGCATAATACCATCATGCACACATCATCCAGAGTTGATTGCATCATTTTCTAATGCAATGTAATACTACTGCCAGGCGGCTGCTGAAGTAAGTTGGCATCAGCAGTGCACTATAGAAAGCCCTGTCAGAAAGGTGGAGCATTGAAAATATTTCAGACTTTGTGTGAGACAGTTTAAGCTACTGTTCCATAGAAATGTTCTTATTTTATCCATTTAAGCACAATACAGAACAGTCATGCCTCAAAAGCACGTAAATAGCATGGACAATTTCTGCTCTATTTGTGGGGAAGTGACATTTTCCAACCAGAAGAAAAGTATTACTTCTCAAGTGAAGAAGGCTTATCATCTTACTTCGGATGCAAGGATGGTGACCAAGACAAGCCTTGGGCCCTGCATATATGCCGTGCTATATGTACAACACAGTTTTCATAGTGGTTAAACGGCAAAAGACCATCAATGCCATTTGCAGTCCCCATGGTGTGGAGAGAGCCAAGCAACCATATAAAAGACTGTTACTTCTGCGTGGTTCCTCCTCTTTTTGGCAGAATAACAAAGCAAAGCAAAAGAAGTTGAGAATAGTCCACTCAAATATTCTGTCTGCATTGAGACCAGTTCCACATGGTGTGGGACTTCCTATTCCAGAACCTCCAGCAGAATATTCTCTTGATTCATCCGATGAGGACAAGGGTGAGCCGAGCTCCTGTTCTCCTGTTCCACCAGCATGCAGTGATCCAGATTTTCACTGTGGTGCATCATCAACCCCACACAGACTAACACAGGAAGAACTAAATGACCTGGCTTGTGATTTGGACTTATCCAAGAACAAGGCAGAATTGCTAGGATCAAGACTTCAACAATGGAATAGTCTAGAAGAAGATGTCACAATTACTTTCTATCGAAAGCGCCACCAGCAGTTGGAGCCTTTCTTCAGAAAGGAAAGGATTCTGGTATTCTGTTCCGATCTTGAGGGCCTCATGAATGCCTTAGAAATCGCTCATGACCCACAGGAATGGAGACTATTTCTAGACTCTTCAAAACTGAGTCTTAAAGCTGTGCTTTTGCACAATGGAAACCGTCTTCCCAATATTCTATTCCTGAACAGCTGTATAAGAGACAAGCGAAGAAATCTAAGAAGTAGTCTATGACTTGATTTTTTTACAGGTATTAACCATAGTCCTATTACTATTGGCATGCATTTCGGGATGTAAACATCGATTTATTACAGATTGCAAAAAAAACTAGAGCCAAAATTAGAATTTGACTGTCGTATTCGTGTTGAGCACAGACAAATGGATAGGAAATGACTGATTTTGTTTCAGTAACATGACTTTTGTAAAAATTTATTGACCAGTGTAATTTGCAAGACGTTGTTCTAAGCACTGAGGATATAGTAGTGAATAAAAACCATTTACAATCGAGTGAGAGAGGCAGAAGTTGGAAAGTAGTTCACAAATTATTATTAAATTACAAATGTTCTATGTCAGAGAATTAACTCTGGTGGGAAAGGATAGGAAACTTTTCTGAAGAATTTGTGGGAATTTCCAGAGAACTCTCCTGAAAAAAAATAGTTAATTAGATTAAATAAGGGTGGCAGTGAAAAGCATTCCAGGTAAAGGAAGAGCATTTACAAAGACTCTAAGGTGAGAATGAAAATAGTTGACTGGAAAAACTGAGGTTGCTAATAGTGGGAGTGATAATGAAAATAATAACGGCTAATCTTTGTTAACTCACCTAAGATATGCGCAGGGTCATAATCCTCACAACAACAAAGAGGTGGGCACTGTTCTCAGACTATCGATAAGGAAACTGACTAAAAAAGTTGACTTGTCCAAAGGTTGAAAACTAGGAGTTCTTTGTCCTTTTTACTCCAGTTTTATTGAGAAATTACTGACATACATCATTATATAGGTTTAAGTACACAGCATGATGGTTTGGTGTACATATGTTGTACAATGATTACCACAATGGGTTCAGTTAATATCTACTTTCTTATAGAGAGACAATTAAAAGAAAGAATGGAAAAAATATTCTCCTTAGAACTCTCAGGATTTATTCTCTTGACAGCTTCCCTGTGTATCACACGTAAGTGCTAGCTGCAGCATCACACTGTATGTTAGTTACATCCTAGTATTTAGTTATCTCATAATTGGAAGAATATCATTTTGACCACCTTCATCCAATTCCCTCTGTCCCACCTAACCTCTACTCCTGGGGTCTTTAATCTTAAAACTATATGATATAACTTCCCAGAAACCAGGTCACCTTGGACTTTCCTCCTGTTCAAGATACATCCTGCTAAATTTTATTATACACAAAATGACACTATGAAATAATAGATGTTTTAGATAACAGCTTCAGTCTTGTTTCCAGAATCTTGATAAACATATGGTTCCTAGTTGGAACCTGTTTCATCAGAAACTATTACACAGAATTTTTTGTTAGAAAAACGTTAGCAGAACTCCCATTCCTAACATTATCCATTAGTCAAATTATAACCATATCTTCTCAGGGATTTTTTTAAATGTAGAATATGTTCTTCTACCTACTCCTGTTCATCTCCCAGGGCAACCACTATCATGAATTTGATAGTCAATCTGTTTTTTAATCACAAACACGTACAAACACATACATATTCATAAACATTATATGGTATGAGTAATAATAATCACATAATATTCTGAAATGTATGCTTTTCACTCTACACTTTTGATTTTGAAGTCCAGTCATAGTGATGTTTATAAAGATCTAGTTTATCCTTTTCAAATGCTGTACTCTACCAACCAAATATATCACAGAACTATCCATTTAGATAATAGTAAACATTTAGGTTGGTTTCAGAGAATTCTTTATCTAATTATCATTTTGCTGTCAAATCTCCTTTTACAAACCCAAGTAATAAGTTTACTAAGACAGCAAATCTTACAAATTGCAAGAAATACTTTAAAATTGAAATTCCACTTTTAAATAGTGGTTACATTCTAAAAAATAACTGATAATTCAAGTCACATAAAAATACCTAGATATTTAAACTATGATGAATCTCTGGAAAGAGGAAGCAAACAATATTTAATGGAAAAATAAATTTCTCATTAAGGTGAATCTACAGTGATCCTGTTGAAAATAAATCATGAATAAAAAAGAGATGCAGAAAATAATCTTACAACCACTTTCTCTTCCTGAAAACCACAATGAGCAGAAAGCAGAGCATTTGAGCAAGCATATAAACAAACCAAAGGTTTCTCTGGAATGCTTTGTTCTGTGTTCTGGCCAGAAAATAATCCAAAGTATGACCTTACAGAAAGAAAAACAAATTTTTCCTTAGAATCAAGGGGTTGGGAAGAACCTACTGTGAGTTAGATAGTTTAATAAAGTGGACGATTAAACAATGCAATGTTAGTCTTTGCTGTAGAATGTCTGGTCTTTGATCTTTAAGAGGTTAGACCTGTTAACTGTACAACTATAAACAACGATCTACTTACATTAACGGAAATTGTTAGCTCAAAGACATTATAACAAGTTTTATTAGTAAGTGTAAACTGAAGTCTGCAAATATGCAAAGATCCATCTACAGGAGTCTGAAGCCGATAAGCCTTATTTCCTATAAAGTAGAATCTGAGAAAACCTCACAAGGCAGATTTTTTAAATATAAATAACTTTTTGCTAATGATAACATACTTTCCACTATAAAATAACGTAGTCTAGAAAATGCAAAAGAAAGTTTGAAAAAGAGCATTTCTCTTCAGAGGGAGGAAGAAGAAAATTTTCTTTAAATACGAGATTTCAAAAAATATATGCACCATCTTCAGAAAGTAAATAAAAAAGAAATCTGGGTTCTCAACGAAAGAAGTAACTCCAGCACACTGGAATTGGGCTCAGTGGCCCATTTTCTCACGCAACTGCCAAATGTTTTAGCACATATCACAGGCAAACCAAGGAGATTATAATTTTCTGTGAGGTGTCTGGCTGCAGTCCAAGAAATCCTCCTGGACTTAGGAAAAACCTCCCACACTTCAGGGGGCGGCCATGAACTGAACTGAAATTTATCTGGTCAGCAGTGCAATGAGATAACAAGTCAAGCACCAGGAACAGCTCTTACATCCATGTCCACCTGTCCATCCATATATCGAGCATAATATTTATGACTCATCTATCACATGGCATAAGATCTCAGAGTCCAAGGACTATCTGAGCTGAGAAAACACGCATACACCAAAGGAAGTCCATGTAGCCACACATTTAAACACAGATCATTATACACACCATAAACATAACTTTTTGCCTCATTCAAAGTGCACTGTTTTATTATTTTTCAAATTCTATGTAATATGTGTATTACATAGATTATACGATTAGCCTAAAACATGCAACTCCTTTGCACTGTCCCACAAAGGGCAAAATAAATATGCATTCTAAACTGCCAGAACCAGAAGTAGAAGGAGGCTTAGCAAGAGAATAAGGAATCACAGATAGACCAGAAGCGAAAATTAGAATTAGTTAAACTTTTTAAATGTCCCTACACATGTGATTTTTTAAAAAAGATTTATTTTTATTTATGCATACAAGAGCTGGGGTGTAGGCCAGAGGTGTGGGGGATGAGAGGATTCACCACAGAAAGAGTAGGGAGTAGAACAGGCGGAATTACTGAAATACATTGCTGAGGGGAGCAGTGGGCGAGACAGGAGAGCTCTGTTGCGCCACACATGGGTAGCTCCCTAGCTGGGATCAACTCAGGCCCTCCAGGTGAAAGCACACATTTACAGGAAATAAGTGCTTTTAGCATGCAACTCCTTTGCACTGCCCCATAGTGCCCCAAATAAGTGCTCTTAGCACTTATTTACAGGAAATAAGTGCTCTTAATCCCTATGCCATCAGGGAGCCCCACATGTGAGATTTTTTTAAATGTATTGAAGATTTCCCCATCTTTACTAGCAATAAGCAAGTGCTCCTAAACAGAGAGGAAGGAACAGTTTTCAGAGTGCACATCCACTCTGTCATCACTCTAGTGAGGGACTTACTAGGCTAAGGGACGTGCTAAGTGCATTTAAGACAGGAGCGTCAGATAATCCCTGAGTTCCTATGTCCCAAAGCAAAGCATACCACCCATCTACAGGCAAATTCATGGGTGATAATTAAAAAGTTGTTTGATAAGCACAGACCCATAATAAGGGTACGTTCTCCCCCTCAACAGTGCTGGAAATGTGCTGAGACACTTTTTGCTTTGCTGTTTTCTTAGCCTCCCTGCAGACCTCTCCAACACATTCCATTTTCAGACTAATTACAGCTTTGGTGTTTTTTCTTTCATATCTAATTCTTCTCTGGGAATATGAAGCTCTTGTGGTTAGGGATTTGGGGTACTATTGCTTAATTTCCAAGGATGAGAAACCAACAGCAATAGACATTAAAGTATAACTAGACACCACTTAGTCTTGGTAGAAAACATACTTTTGGAGTAAAAACATACAATACTTCCTAGATTGATATATAATTCATACATTTAACATCAGCTATTGTATAAGTTCTGAATGACATATTAGTATATTAAAAACTGGATGGTGCCTAAGGGAATGGAGAGGCGTAAGCAATCAAAACAATTGCATGCAAACAAAGAAATAAAAATCAAATATTGATTAAAAATTTATAGATAAATGATCAAGCACATAATTACAGGAAATGAAAGCTGCAAATAAAATCCTCTGGCTTGTTATTGTATAAGATGCACTAAGGGGATACTGAAAGTTTCAATGCATGAATTTATCAGTGATCCTCTTGACTTCTTTCCTTGAATGTCTCTGTCTTGCGGAAGATCAGCTCTACTCTCAAATTTCATTCAGAAGTCTCAAACGACATTGAAAATTTCTAGCCTTTAAATACGTGGGGTGATTAAAAACTAGAGCTCAACGTTAGTAATATATTACCATAAAGTCTGGATCATTTTCTTATGACAGCAAATGAGGGTCTCCCTGGTAGCACAAGGGGTTAAGTCTCAGCACTATGAAGCTATCTGCAGCCACTGGAGCAAGAGTGATGCCCCGCCAGGGAGCTTCTCACATTGCACAGCAGACCTCTCCTGTCTCACCCGCTGCTCCCCTCAGCAGTGTATTTCAGTAGATCTGCCTGTTCTGCTCCCCACTTTGCTCTGGTTAATCCTCTCACCACCCACCTCCCCCACACCCCGCCCCTCTGGCATACAACCCAGCTCTTGGATGCATAAATAAACAAATCTTAAAAAAAAAAAATGAAAGAAATGTATTCCATGCCACATGCAAAATTCAAGTCCAACTTCAGACGCAATGCATTGCATTTACCTGTTCTAAATTGTTTATGCAGGCCTTCCTCCCCTAAGAGCATAGCCTTCGAGGGAGCTATAAGCACCTAAGTCTCTCAGTTTGACTCCTAATTCCCTGCTGTGTCAACTCTTAAAGTGGTTGACTTTGAACCTTATGCTCCAAAAGCAACAAACTTTTTCTCAAGTCATATTGACACCATTTCATGGCTCAGTGCCTTTGACCATGCTTTTCCTGCCATATTCTTCCCCCACTTCCCTGTCTAGTCCCCCCACACACACACACACATAAATTGGAATCATCTGTAGGGATTCTGTGCTTCCAAAAGAACTTCCCTTTCTATTTACACCTTGTAATTTATGAGGCTAGAGGAGAGTCAAACAAAGAAAGCATAAGTAAAGTTGTTTTGAGACCAGGAATAACTATAACATTGATATTTTTGAAACGGACTCCCCCCTCCTCCAAAAAAAAAAAAAAAAACCTCAAAGTAAAAGACGTTAATTTTTTTAACGTACATCTGAATACAGTAGTTTTTGTTTCTTCTAGTTTCTTCTGAAAAAGTTATAGTGTTGGTCAATCAACAGATTTTCATCCCCCCAACTTCATTAAAAGCCGATGTGTGCATTTGTGCACTCACATATGCATGTACATGGCCTCCCTCCACTGGTCCCCATGGATTCCTGTAAAATAAATAGCACAGCACCTTGCTAGATGAGATGCCCAACTGTTTCTGTTCACTGAAGAATGATCACAGAACTACAACAGGAGTAAATGAATAGAGTCCCAAGTGAAGCTAATGGAAACAGAAGAGAAAAAATAACAACTAGCTTAACCAGAAAGATTTTTTGAGAAAGCTAATTTGAGGACAAATAGAGTTATGATAATTGAGTTATAATAATAATAAATGTGTCAAGTAACATTGCTTAAATGTTTGGTATTTGGCAGAAACCGCTGAACTATTTATCCGTGTTTTCAGTTACTACCAGAAGTGTGCTGTGGACGTTATCCCGAGTGTACTGAGAGGGAGCGCAGTGCTCAGAGTCGACTAGTTCAGACTCATGACGTTCTAAGCTAGAAAACCAGCACAGAGCCTGGCTGGGATGGAAAGGTGAGTAGCGAAGGAGCAGGGTAATGTCAAAAGAACAGCCCAAGCTCGAGCACCGAAAGACGTGCAGCGACAACAGTTCCAAGTAGGAAAGTGAGCAACGTGACAGGGCAGAAAACAAGATCAAACAGAGAATTTCTCTGGCTTTTTGAGCAGGAAAAAAAGCCTCATAGTGAGGCCCACACTTTTGAGAAATGTCATTTGTAAAAGGTGCATGTGCAGAAATATTGTTGGTCACAGGTGGACTGCTTGGGTAGTTTTATATTACGTTATGGTTAAAAGAGAAGAGTCCCACCCACCAAACTGTAAAATGGTTTTTGTTTGTTTGTTAGTAATAGGTGGACCAGATTTGTACTCCAAAAATTTCAGTGCCTGGAAAACATTTATAGATGTTTCATGATCAGTAAAATCAATTATCTCCTAACATTCTACTTAGCAAAAAAATACACTTTTTTCCTAATTATCTAAGGCATAGCTGAGATCAAACAAGAGTAATTAGCTAACTTATTTTGACATAAAATATTGGTTCCAAATCTCAAAAGCAATTTGATGGCAGTATTTATCTGATAAAGATCAACACATTTACAACAAAAAGTTCCTTTGACTTGTAGAGTCTATCGATTAAATAACATTACAAATAAAATTAAAAGCTGATGAAAATTCCTTCATACTCTAGTTGAATACCTGTATTAAAAACTCATTGCTCTTATCTAAATGCAACCAGGTGACCCACTGTCCAACTTTCAAGTGCAGTTGTAAATTGTCCATTAAAAAGAGTCAGGGAATTAAAAAATCTCTGATACGTTTTTAATTCTTTGGCTCTATACTAAACATAGAAAATGTATATAATCCCATATCTCTGCCTCTCCTCTTAATACATAAAGAAGTCTTATGTACTCAAAGATTGCCCAGGATTTTAATATAGAAGTGTTTAATTTTATTTGACATATATTTTATGCTATATTAATTAAATTTTATTATATATGTTATTTTATGATTTTGTTCTATTGTATTGTTATTTTAATAAAAGTAACACCTTCTAAGGTGCTAGTGTCAACATTTGCAATAGACTATTTCCTGAGAAGAAAATGCCACTAGGCTGTCAGGAACAATGGCTAATAATGCCCCTGAGGACTAAAATCTGATGGGTAGAGGAAGGAAAGTCCATAAAATAAACTCAAACACCAGAAGTCTGTGTTTACATAGCAACATAGCATCTTGTTCTTACAGGATGGGAAAAAAAAATCCAAACTTTTAATATCTAGAAGTTGGAATTTTAAAAATATGAATAGAGAATAACTGTGTTAATGAAAAGAATGTCCTCTGAAGACATCATTCTTTGTGAGAGACTTTTGTCATCGTCTCAGCAGGAGCCCACAGTCGGACCCTCTTGCACTACTGCCTCTGCCAGGAGCTTCGTTCTGACTCCTCGAAGCTCAGGCCATCTTGTCAGGGCAGGTTTTTTTGGGTTTTATATATATATTTTTTATTGTTATTTATGTCTTTTACATTTTGTATTCCCCTTGGGTAACCCACCACCAATTCACCCCTGATCCATCTCCGTGGTCCTTTGTGTTCTTTTCTACTCCATTTTGTGCCCTTACCCCCCCCCTCCCCATCCCCCCCACCCACCCGCTGAGTGTCAGGGCAGCTTTTTAATCTTCCCCACACCCCTCACCTCCTGGGCAGTTTCAAACTAGGTTAAATGATACCTAATAGAAATTTAAGAAATGTCATAATAAGTTTGCAGTGATAAATTGATTGTTCTAACAGTTAGATAGAAAAATGAATCACAATAGTTAAAAAGAGGTTATTTAATGGAGAAGGCAAACTTATATTTGCATACTTTTACTGTGACTTCCTTGGTAAACTCCCTAACTGACCTTCCCCTCTCTTTCCCAACAACTTCTCTTGTCTTAATCTATAAATTTATGAAGGTGCTTGAAGCCATGCAGTGAATTAGTCATAGACTAATTTTTCCCCCGTTTTTTTTTTGTTTTTTTTTTTTTTACCTTTTTTTCTCTTATCAATCTGTCCCATGTTTGATCATTTTCCAGCCAGGAAGAACCCAGAGAAATATGGAATGATTTCCTTTGTGCCCCAACATACAAAAGCGTCACAGGACAAAATGGTATTTTTTCTTTGAATGTCGCTGTTTCTGGAACTGAGCTGACTAGAGAATGAACAGAATTATGTTGCCGGAATCCCCAAGACTAAGTCACTCTTACAATCACAGAATAATCCCTACGTGGTAATAATGTATGGGAGCAGAAGCATATGAGAAGATGGAGTATACCTTGATCCTTGTGCCACTGAAGATACTAACCCTGGAAACCACCCAACCTCTGGAATTGCTAACATGTGAAAGAATAATTTCCAGCATTGTCAAAATAAAGTGCTACAATTGAGGTAATATAATAACATTGTAAGTTAATCAATGAACACTGAGCCATTTGGCAAATGTTTTGGACAGTGTACCAGGTACAGAGGACACCAGAGTGAACAAGACAAGACATCACTGTTGCCCTCTCAACCAGAAATGTACTCCAGGTTTCCATGCCACTAGTTCAATCAGAAAGAAACCAAAAGTGGGCCTCCCTGGTGGCACAGTGGTTAAGCGCTGCCCTGTGGAGCTGTTGGCAGTGGTGATGAGAGTTCGACACCCGGCCAGGGAGATTCCCACATGGCACGGCAGACCTCTCCTGCCTCGCCCGCTGCTTCCCTCAGCAGTGTATTTCCGATGATCTGCCTGTTCTGCTCCCCACTCTGTCTCTGGTGAACCCTCTTGCCGCCCCCACACCTCTGGCCTGTACCCCAGCTTGTATGCATAAATAAATCTTTAAAAAAAAGAAACCAAAAGTCATAGTAAGTTGTGTAAATTAGTTAAATATGTAAATTAACAAAAGGAATAGGGCATCTGGCTAAAGAAAAATCTCAAAAACAATTTTCCCTCTAAAGAGTACAGCTTCCCCAGGCAGTATTATGCTGGCGATGAACAGCTATGCTAGAATGAAAAGATAACTAAGAAAATGCTGTGACGTTTTGCTCATTTCTGATAAACCAGTACTACTGAGATGTATCAATTTGGACATAAACTTTGATGATTTAAGTGTTACTCTAAGACTGCCAAGTTCATCTACAAAACCAATAGAAATGAAATTCCTCAGGCATAGTGTACTGCCATGACAAATATTATCAGAGCCCTGTACATTCCACTGAAACTATACTCTGAAAAGAGCCAAAACTATACTCTGAAAAGAAGGAGTAGGAGTTGAGGGAAAGACAAGGCCTTGGATTATTTAAGATATTGCCTCTTGCAACAATCTTTGTCTTGCAAAAGATGCCAAGTGAATTTGATTTGACTAATTAATTCAATTTTGCATCTAATTTAAATGTCACTGGCCAACCCAGAGACTTCTTAGAAACAACAAAATATTCAGTGTGGAGGTTGAGAAATTAAAGCTAGTGATGGAGAATTTCATGCAAAGTAAATGGATTTATTAGTTCATGGAGTACAAGGATAAGGATGTATATGGATTCATTTCAGAGGCTAACAGGAATACTGCCCATAGTCCCCTGCGCCTCCTTCTGGGTGTGGCTTGCCTATGCCCTAGCCTGGGGCAAAGGAGAAATCACTAATGTCCAATTAAAGAGAACAAGGAAAGTCAACTGAAAGTGAAAATATGTGCGCTAAGAGTGAAAGTAATTGTGTGTGGGGCTAGGGAAGGGGGAGCAGGCAAGTCCATTGCCCACTGGGTGAAGAGCAAGTTAGTATGTAATTAAAAATCTCCAGTAGAGGGGCCCCCCTGGTGGTGCAGGGGTTAAAGTCTCAGTGCTATCAAGCTATCACCAGCCACTGCCAGCCACTGCCAGCCACTGCCATGAGTTAACCCACATGGCACAGCAGACCTCCCCTGTCTCACCCACTCCTCCCCTCAGCAGCATATTTCAGTAGATCCGCCTGTTCTTTTCCCCACTTTGTCTCTGGTGAATCCTCTCACTCCCTGCACCTCTGGCCTACACCCCAGTGCTTGTATGCATAAATAAATAAAATAAAATCTCCAGTAGCACTTTTCATGAAGATAGCAATGAACGAGGTAGCTTCTGCACCTGCCAAAGTCAAAATCAAAGCTTTGAAGGCCAAGAAAGCAGTGATAAAAGCCATCCACATGTCACCTACCTTCCATAGACCCAAGACACAGCAACCAAGAGGGTAACCCAAATACCCTCAGAAGCACGCTCGCAGGAAGAACTAGCTTGACCACTACGCATCATCCATTTCCTCCTCACCACTGAGTCAACCATGAAGCAGACTGAAGACAGCAACACAACTGTGTCCAAAGTGCAACAAGCACCAGATAAAACAGGATGTGAAGAAATTCTGTGATATTAAGTGGCCAAGGTCAACACCCTAATCAGACATGATGGAGAGAAGGCAGCATATACTTGGCTGGCTCCTGACTATGATGATTTGGATGTTGCCAATAAAATTGGGATCAATTGAAATGAACTGAGCTGGATAATTCTATGTATAGCTTATTTCATAATAAAAATTAAATTCTCAGCGTCCCATTCTAATTAGCACAAAATTCAAACTCCATTCTAAGAACTGAAGGCTTCATGTAAGCTATCACCTACATACCTTGCTGATTTCACCTCTTCCCACTTCCCCTTTTGCACTGCCCTTCATCTGCAAGTTCTCCATCTCAAACATCCTTGCCTTAGGGCCTTTGCAGCAGCTGTTTCCTCTGCCAAAAATGTTCTTCCTTTTGCTCTCCACTTGCCTGGCTGCTTCTCATCATTTACATCTATGTTCAAATAGCACCTCCTCAGAGGAACTCTGATTACTTTAAAGTAGCTTTCCCCATCTCTCTAGCATACCCCAGGTTGTTTTCTTTTTGTAATACTCATTCTATCAAATATTTTTTCATTTATTTGTGTCATATTTATTACTCTATTTTCCATACAAACATAAGCTGCATAAAGGAGGACCCTTGCTTGTTTTCTTCAACTCAGAGGTCTCCTGGCTCCACCCCCAGCACCTAGAATATTTCCTTTACAAGGTGAATACTCAGTAAATACTGGTTGAGTCTCAAGTCCTGCCTATGGATAACCATGCAGAAAATTGCCCACTGCAAGGTTTCTGCTCCTTTGTCACCCCCAACTACAGTGACCATGACCCACAGCCATGCCAATTCCAGGGCTCCATGCCAATTCCAGGGGAGAGCAAGACCACTTCCCCTGGAGGAATCTCCAACTTCCCTGCCACCTCCTTATCAGGAGGAGGTGTTCAGCTCCTTTTCTCCTACAGATCTTTCCTTTCCCAACCAGATAAAAAATCCCTCCAGCCAAAAAAAGAATTCTTCAAAGACTAGAAGTACATGTTACTAAACAAAATGATGTCATCTGCATACAGTTTCTTAGGTTTAAGAAGGGGAAAGAGAGGTTTTTCAGTGTCTATAAGAAAATCTCCTGAGGGTTTTCCTTCCCCTCTCTCCCAGCAATACAGTAAGAGGAAAGCCCCAGGTCAGATGCAGAAGGTCACTGTTATTGCCCTCCAGATGACAAAAACTCTCCAAGGAAAAGCACTGTGACTATGAGGAAGAGACTCAGCTCTTACTGCTTCTTACTCACCTCTACCCTCAGAACCTCACTCTCAAAATCTCACCCCCTCTTCACCTCATCAAATGATTAAGTCTGAGACTCAACTGCTGGGGAATCACAATTCTGCTACCCTACCAAGGTGAGGGAGTAATGCCTCTGATGCCCTGGACTGGAAGCATAGAAGTTTCTTACTGAAACACTGTAATAGCCAATACATACTTTCTGTTCTCTACACAAACAACTCCCTCCAAAACAAATACAGTTTTAACTCATAAAGGTCCACTTAGAAATTGCAATGTGTCCTAGTGTCCCCTGTAGTGGGGATAGACAGAAGATGAAGTCAATTTCAATTGTGAGGGTAGGGATGCAGCCCTTCCAGACAAGAAAGAATTTCAGTGAAATATATATTCAAAATGAACAGAATTTTTGGAACACAACCCATTGAGATTACATAATGTGGATCTGGCCAGATACAGCACACCTAAGTGGCATGTCAAAGATGTGGAGGAGAAGCTACTCAATTGATGAAAGGTTGAAGCAGTAAGAAGGAAAGGCAGGCAAGGTATGCAGACCACCTGTGCAAGAAGCCCAGCTTGAGGATTCATTAGAAAAATGAATACTCAAGTTAAGAGCGATATTAATTGAATGTGTACAAAGCAAAGAAAAAAGACGTACACAAGGAAGAGAAGAATTTATGAAGAGCTTCGTGGGACTCATTGTAAGTCACTTATATCAGGGCAGTCTCGTACTTTAAATGATATAATGGGGCTAAAAAGTACTGTCTCATAGAATTATTGGGAATATTTAATAAAATAGTATAAATGAACATACTTGGGATAATAGTGGATGCCAGATAAGTTTTTGTGCTATCCTCACCCCCTTTATAAGCATTGCCTAGAATGCATGTTAAACAGATCTCTAACCTGGGTGAAATCATAATTTCCACAGAAGTCATGTGGTATTTACATGGTTAGCAGATGATACTTATTAAATAAGGGAAATATGACATAATCTGGCTCTCTCCTGTAATCTCCCATACGACGTGGAATACAGAATCATCTCCAACAGAAGGAAACAACTGCCACTGCATTCTGGGATGAGAAAACTTGAAAATTCCAATTTTCACAAAAGAATGATTTTTTTAATGGTATGACTTTTATTGACATTCTTCTGCCAATATCTATTCGTTTCTGAGCTTCAAAGATATTTTTTATTGATTCAGAGCATAAGAACATATTGAATACTTCCAGCAAATCTACTGAAATATGGTCAAAGTGGCAGTCTCATTTTATTGCACCATTTTACAAGACTTGGTAAAGTCTGGGACAGTATTGCTCCAGGGAATACTGTTTCAGGGAAACCCACAAGACAAGGAATGAAGACTTCCTCTCCTCTCCACGTGAACGACTAATAGCTGCTAACGAAGCCAGATCAGGGTAATACAATTTCTAGGAAAGTTCTCTCTATCCTTATCTTTTGCAGAAAAACAGTAGCAGGCGACAAGAACAGGAAGCAACATGAAACAATTTACAAATGTAAAATCAGCATGCTTTCAACCAGAAAATAACCTGAAGCCCTACCCCTTCTTCCCACATATTTAACATTTCCCCGTAAATAAAAAGATAGTTTCATGGTCCACTGCAAGAGGTAGTTTGAAACTGTAAAGTTACATAAGGCCAGCGGAGTAGAGGCAGACACTGGTGACCTCAAATCAGCTTGGGCATGGGGCAGTAGCGCACAGATGGCGAGGAACCTTCTGGTTGTTCTTCAATTTCTACCTAATCCCAATACTGCAGCAGCGCTCCCATTAAAGCACACGTGACTCCCAGCCTCCAACCTCTTTCCTCGTCCTTCTACTTAATGTCCTAATGGGGGGTAGGGGGATATTTAGGTTTTAAATTTCTGGAAATCGCTTTGTATAACTATACTTTTAAGCCAAAATAACAGCACACAAGACAGGATCTGAGATCTCCTGGGTGCTCCAGAGAAAGTGGCCTCAAAATGACAAGTTTCTTTCTATCTTGAAAACTAACGGCAGCCCAAGCTGCATTTTTTCTCACGGCCTCCCTTTTCCCCAATAGCCTCGGTACTTGTTTTGTTAGGTCTAGTTCCCCTGTGGCGGGAAGAAGGGTTTCCCGGACATTTTTCTAAGTCAAACGACAAAACCTCCCAGACCCCTCGCCTTTCCTCGCATTCAGACCCTTTTGCAAGAAAACAATAGTGAGCGAGGAGCCCGTCGCCCCTGTGGGCCTCCGGAGCGCCCCAGGTTCCCTGCGACTAGAGAAAAGAGGGTCCCAGATACACACCTCTTGGGGTTCCACCGCCCGCCCCTCGCCCTCCCCGCGCTTTCCGGGCTAGAACCCGGCTCCGAACCGCTCCTTCCTGCGGCTGGTGGCGGTAAACTCAAAGCGGGTTGAGCGCCAGCAAAGTCTCTGGGGCTGAGAAGGTGCGCAGAGGGTCAGTGAGCTCAGCGCTCTCCCCACCCCGACCGTCAGCATCCGAGTCGAGTAGTAGAAACCGCAGGGATCTGGGCAGCAAAGGTGGGTTCCCCTCCCAGCGCGGGAACTCGGTCTCCCCGCACACCCAACCTCCCTCACCCCCACAAAGCAAGCCCTCTGCGAAGTCAGCAGGGGAGAGTTACCCGCCAAGGCCCGGGAGTGAAGACCTCAGAGGCGTGACGGGTTCCGCGGCCGGGGACCCGAGGCTCTCCGCCCGCTCGCCGCCGCTTGCTCCTGCCGGCCGCTGCCTCTCCCGTGGCGCTTGCAGCATCGGGCCGCCAAAGCCCAAGGCCGGCGGAAACCGGAGCGCTTTGCAGCGAGTCAGGGGCGACACGGGTACGATTCAGTCTCCCAGGTTCTGGCGGAGCAGCGCAGGGCGCAGCGCCTCCGGAAGGACTGGGCGCCCGCCAACCCGCCCTCTGCTCGCCGCGCCGGGCTCGGGATCACAGGCGACTGCGCCGAGTGCCTCCGCAGCCGCGGGGGGAGCTCCTCCTGCTCTGCGGCTGGCGGCAGATGCAGGGTGGCCGCGGCCCACCCCAAGTTCGCAGAGGAAGGTGCAATGCGGGAGGAGGCAGTGCGGCTTCGCGTCCTGGGAGCGGCGAGGCAGGAGCGCAGCCGAGCTTCTACTTTTCGGGCCAAGCGGACACCAGCCGCGCGCCCTCGCCGGGCGTCCGGGACAGGAAAATCACCAGGAAAAGAGAGCCAGGGAAAGGCGGCGGGTGGCTTCAGGGCAAGGTAGGACGATCGAGTTACACAGCCAAGACACTCCCATCCCGTCCTGGTGTTTGGAAACTGCTGGGCGAAAGTGAGCGGCGGCCCGGGTACTCCGTTTCCCTGCCCGCCTGGAGAACAGTGGCAGTAAACACATATGCTTGGCGCACCGGGGACTTCTGTGACACTAGGCGGGGCAGGAGGTTTGGTTCCTAGCAGAAAGGGAGGGGTATTTAGAGAGCTCAAGAATTCCTGATTTCAGCCCTTCAAGGATAGATGTGTTAGAGCTTCTTATATTTGAAGGAGGTACTACTTTAGGGAGAAAAACGAAGGTGGGATGTGCATTTTCTTTTTTTTGTTAAAGTAATGTTCTCATACTTTGGACCTTATTAATAATGCCCTCACACTTGGATGGCTCTGAATGCTTTTTAAATTTCAGCGTTGGTTAAATAATTCATTGTCCAACAACATTCAATTAATAGCTTCAGCCTTTGAGCACTGAGCAGCATCATCGCGTGCCATCCTGTGACCCCAGAGAGAAGAGCTTTAGACTTGGGTGTAATCAAAGCCATCAAAGCTGCACTGAAACAAAGTCCTTTATCTCTGATATCTGAATTTTAACAACAGCCCTGGGAGGCAGCACTTGTTATTTTCCAGTTGTATTGATTAAAAAACAAAAACAAAAACAAAAAACCGCGTTCAGGAAAGCCCCACCCCTTTCACTTTCTACAAACTGCCTTTGATTTAATCCACCCAGAGTTTGTGATTTTAAAGGGGGTCCTGAGACATCATGGTGTTTAAAGATATTTAGGGAATTTGTCCACCTGGGCCATTTTTTCTTCAAGTTACCTTGCTCTTTTAGTTTCTTCCGAGTTCCTCATTATCCTTTTCTTGTTCAGAATTCACCCTATGATGCCTCATCTAATCTGACCTAAGATTTTTGGGTCTGTAGTCATGTGCTAAGGGCAGAAGCCTTCTGTTCTTGGGTGATGTTTCTGCTTCATCTTTCTTGTTCATTAGTAGCCATGAAGACACTGTTCACCCTAACCTACTTCGAATTCCACCTCCTCCACCAGCCTATTGTGTGATTTGGGCAAATGACTTCACCTGATTGTACTTTTGTTACTTGTAAAGTGAGATAATGCAGTCTCTTTTCAGGGATTTAAGGAAAGTTAAAATTGAAAATGGTGTAAAGACTGTTTGGCATTGTAGCTGTCACAGAAATCATCAATTCGGGAAGTAAGACTATTAAGCTCCAATCATTGCCCACCAGGAGGCAGCTACCCTGCACACATCCTATCTGTCCCTCTTACCCATTCTGTAAACCAGAATAATCTCATGCGAGAAATGAAGCAGAGCGAGGAGACTAAGTAATGTGCCAATGTCAACCCACCTATTTTGGAAATGTGATTCAAATGAAAGTGTCTGAGAACAAAATCAGTTTTCTTTCCCAAAAACCCACCATGTAATTATATGGACAAGTGCTTTTGATCTGTGTAACATTGATTTTTTTTAATTCAGGATACATTATTATATGGGTACATGATTGCAACTATGTAAAATGTGTGACTCCTATGGAAGATGATAAAGAATTAAGTAGAGTGATGCAATTATAGGTTTTTAGCCATCTCTGGAATGTATCTTGGTTTTGAGAAAAATGTTTTCACAATGCAAATATATTTAATTCAGCCTATGTGCAGACTTACTCCAATAAGTTGTGAGGAGACAAGCCAGGAAGTAGGTTCAGGCTCTTGGAACTTGCAGCATCTCTCAAAGTCCCATGAAATTGTATTTAGGCCCTATACATATAGGGCTGGACTTGTGTCCTGGATTTGTTTTTCTGTGATGGATGATGCCATTTCTTTGAATTAGAATGATATTGTTTCATGGAATATGGTCTCTGCATACCCAGAGGCAGGTAAAAGCCAGGTTCCCCATTCCAACCTGGGTGCCATTCAGCACCTGTAGATTCATAGAGTCAGGTGAAGGAAAATAGTGTTTCTTCCTCATCCCCACTGCAGGGATTGCCTTCCACATTCTCACATCCTGCCTGTCCAAGCACAAATTCCCCTGGCATTATTAAGAGCGGCTGTTACTTGCAGAAGAAACCTACTCATAGGGGTCTTCCCTCAGTAGGACAGTCATATTCAGATCATACCTGGTGAACAGCAGAACTAGAGACACACATAAAGTGCCACTATCCCCTTACAAGTTAATAAAAATTTTTCTTACGTTTCTCAAGGGTTGCATTGTTCAAGATTGAGCTTGATCAAGCTATTTCTTTTTACATACAAACTTTCCTCCAACTCTATGTGAATATCCTGTCAGCCTCATCTTCCTGCTGTCTTGGGGTTTTATCTCCTGTAAGCACATTGTTTAAAGAACATGTGCATCTCCAAAAGAATAAGCCAGTGTGCCTAAGCAGTCTAAACCCTAACTTAGAGCTATGACTCTGCCTACAGTGTGGAAAAACTAGCACGTTAGCAAAAGGCAGTTTCGTTCTTTCAAACAGAGGCTTAACTTCTACAGCGTCTTCATTTCAAAGCAGGACTATATGTTGACATATGTAAATAACTAATGTTATGATTTCCCCAGTATTGTGAGTGCAAGAAAAAGGAATTCAAATCTATCAGAAAGATTACTTGTTATTTCATAATTGATAATGTTCCCATATTATACTAGTCTGCTAGGCTAGGTACTAGTCTTCTAATACTTAGTGGTCTAAGTAGCCCAGTCTCAGAAACTGCACATACTCTCATTCCAGGAAGCGAAGGGGTGCTGGGAGGATAGAATGGGGGATCAGCACACCCTAAGCACTAGGACATGTGAAACATTTATGTGGCAGAAGCAGTAATTAAAATGACCAACAGAAAAGAATTTCAGCATATTATTAAAAAAGGTTAATACCAGAATATAAAAATAATTTCAATAAATCAGTAAGAAAAAAAATCTATTTTAAAATAGGACACAGGCCATGAACAAGCAACTCACAAAAGAAATGCAAGTAGCCCACAAATATATACAAAGATTTTAATAACCTTTTTATAATGATAATGTTTAAGAAAGTGTAAACAATAATAAGAAAGCAGATTGGCAGACACTAAAAACATTGATGAGATTGATGAGTTTTGTGGAAGGTGTCAAGGAACTATTCAAGGAAGTATTAAGTGGTACTTCCTTTTTAGAGGGTAAATTGGTGGTTGCTATCAAATTTGCAAGGTTGTTTTGGGTTTGAATTTCAAAACCCTAATTAACACTTTGTGGTCAGCTCACTTGTTTTTGTCACCAGTATCAGGTGGCTGCTCATGTATTAATATGTGTTCATCTAGTCTCTGGTTTTTCACACCATGGTGGATTTATTTGGAACTATTAGGAGCTATTTCTTTGATCGTACTCAGTCTAAAAGCTTTACACATTGTTTTGGTGAAAGTGTAAGGTGTTTTATGAGAGATATTACAGTTTTTTTAATATCCAGTAGTTCAGGAGTTGTGTGTGTTTTATTGAATGCTTATACCATTGATGCAGTGGCACAGAAAATGGCCGGCCCCAAGGGCTGGTAAATTTAAAAGGCACCGGCCACAAAGTGTTAAGCTTGCTTAACTTCCCTCCTTAGAGGACAGTTTGACCTCCAGCCAACAGGGAATGTAAGAAAGAGCAACACAATGGAGTGGTTAGTTTTCTTGTAATAACAACTCTTAGGAAAAAGAAAAAAGAACAAACAATGTGGACAGCAATTCTCTGAAGAGAAAAAAAAAAGTTTTTTAAAGCACTACTTAAACAAATATTTTATGTACCAGGGACTATTCTAAGCAGTAAAGGAAACAGACAAAAATTCCTGCCCCAGGGAGCTTACGTTCTAGTGAATTTGAAAAGAAACTGGACTTCATCAATCAAATGTAAAGTTATGTATGTATTATGTATAATTTTTACTTATTGGCAAAAAGTAATATTGTTAGAACTTAGTGTGGAGACATAGGCACACTCGTGTTGTTGGTGGAGTACAAATTAATGAGATTGTTCTGGAGAATATTTTAGCAAAAACAATTACAGTTTTTGACATTTATATACTTTGATACAGCACTCTGCAATTCTATTGATAAAACTTCTGTTACAGATATTCTTGCACAGTAACCTAAAATTGTGTAAAAGAATTACCATTTAGATATTGCTTGTAATGGAGAGACACTGGAATGGTTTAAATAACATTAGTAGTGGCTATAAACGTCTGTGTAGTCGCTAAAAGCATGAGCTAGTCCTATGTATAATGTCTTAAGAATAATTTCCAAGATATTAAATTTAAACAGCAAGTTGCTGTTCATTTGTCATAGCTTCAGAAAATATGCCTATCCCTTACAGTTCAAAACTTCCCACCCCAAACAGAGACATTTATTATATATCTGAGAACTCTCAGGGCTTCACCACCCACCACCCCACTGAGGGACTTGGGAGTCCTCAATTTCAAGGAGCACTAATTACTTTCATAAATCTCTTGTACCTACAACAACTTGCTGAGCATTCAGTTTAACGACACACACTGTATGCAAAGTACTTTACAAAAAACAGTCAACAAAGTTAAAACAAAATACTTAGTCTTTCGTACCAACCAGTCTTTTAAATTTTATGGCTAATTATGCTTTTTTCCTACTTCCTCATTTTTGAAACCTCTGGGTTATTCTTGACTTCTTCATTTTCCCCACCTTGAACTTTCATCCTTTATGTCATTAACACACTTCACATTGTCATTAAATGCATATTTATTAAGTGCTTACTATTTACTAGACACCCTTTTAGGTAGAATACAGTTTCCCAGTGGGGAAAAGGATAAAAATCCTTGCTCTCCTGGAGTTTATATTCTGATGATTAAGAACATCCTGAAGGAGGGGCTTCCCTGGTGGCGCAGCAGTTAGGCTCTGTGTTGTGGACCTGTCAGCAGCAGCATTGCGAGTTCCACACCCTGCCTGGGAAATTCCCACATAGCGCTGCAGACCTCTCCTGCCTTGCCGGCTGCTCCCCTCAGTAATGTGTTTCCGTCCACCTGCCTGTTCTGCTCCCCACTCTGTCTCTGGTGAACCCTCTGGCCGCCCCACACCTCTGGTCTGTACCCCAGCTTGCATGCATAAATAAATAAATTTTTTTTTAAAAAAAAAGAATGTCCTGAAGGAGTCTTGAGAAGTAATCTTGCTGAGCCTTTTGTCTCAGTTCCCTCTGCACGTTACTCTCACTTGTCGTTTGTTTCACCCACCCCAGGCTGGGAGACCCTGGGTCGCCCTGCCAGGGGCCTGCCTAGGGCGGCTCTCTGGCTGTGTCCTGGGCACTCTCTCTTTCAGATCCCAGTATTAGGTGCATCTCCCAACCTCTACTTGGTTTTATTTTCCCTTTCTGGAACACCCTGCCTCCACCCCCTTCACTCCCACCGTTGCCCAAACAAAAGACAATGGAGTCTACCTTCTCTGCTTCTAGGCTTTTGAAAACAAAAGCATCATAAATTGAATTGTCTTGTAGGAATCTGGTAACTTTTTTTTTCACCCTGTTACAAAAAGTCACTGAACCAAGAAAACACCAAAACTTGGTTATCTTCTTGAGTTGGAAAAGGTTAAACTTTTACAGCAGGGATTCATGGGAGGAAAATAGGAGGTTTAAAAGAAATTTTTATTAACAGTCATCTAACAACACAAGGCAAGGGATGGTGACCGCAAAGGAATAAAAGCACTAGACCCAGGACAAGTGAAACAAAAAGAAAGTAACGTTTGTTGAGCACTGCTGAGCAGTTTTGCATTCATTAGCACTTTCAGCAGTAACAAATCTGGGAGTTAAATATTACTGAGATGGTATAAAGAGAACAAAAAAGGGAACAAAACCAGGTTCAAACTGGTCTGGGTGGGTCTTCTGGCACCGACATGCATTTGGCAGAGAAATGGGGATTTAGTGCTTTTGTTAGGAAATCCCTCAATTAATTATGACATAAACAGAGAAAAATTTGGCTAAAGGGAAGATAAATCAATTAAGTCAAACATTTCTAAATTTTTACAAAATAGTGATCCATTTGCCTTTTTACAATTTTCAGACTAAATTTCAGTTTTCCATTAGATTAATATTTTTATATATTTTTATAATAGAAATTATGCTCCTCTTGGAGTCTTTAAAAATAAAGATCCATCCAGGAGAGGCCTAACAAGTAAAAGCAAAGACTGATGCAGGTTCCTGTGACCTTAATTCCTTTCTTAGTAAATGTTATTTCTCCATGGATTAAATACTTGCCTTTGGAATTGAACAGCCTATCCCAAATGGTGTTCTGTTGGGAACTGCTGATCTGTGTTCAAAGAATTCCTTGGCAAACAAAATTGAGTTGTAAACCCCACCCCACATCCTATACAGTAAAAATTAGCATATTGACAGATCAGATATAAACAGCAATAAAGAGAGGTGTTTACTTTTGCTTAATGGCTAAACAAATTTCACAATCCCATTTTTGTGGGTAGGGACTCTTCTTTGGTAAGTCTATTATAGTCTACTCTTCTCTGTCTCAAAGCCAGTTAAAACAAGAAACAAAATTGCTGTAGATTTGATTCTCTTACACTTTCCAGTTAGAAAACCAAGAACTGGTATCCTTTCATGAAATCAACCATGAGTATAAAATATTGGAAATTGATGTCACCTAATTCATGGGAAATATATTTAGGGAAAAAAACTGCATATGACAAACTTTCAGTGAAAGATTTAATATAAAGTCATCACCAAATTGTTCTTGGTGCCATATAGTTACCAACATTTCTTATTATCTCGGTGTATAGATCCTTAATTTGATTAGTCATTGTTTTTAATTAAATTAAACAGATTCTGGGGCTTCCCTGGTAGCCCGCCTATGGCGTGAGTTCAATCTCCAGCCAGGGACCTAATTCACATATGGAGCAACAGACCTCTCCTGTCTTGCCCGCTGCTCCCCTTAGCAGTGTGTTTCAGTAAATTCACCTGTTCCACTCTGTCTCTGGTGAATCCTCTCACCCTCTGCACCTCTGACTTACACCCTAGTTCTTCTACACCAAAAAAACAAAAACATTAAACAGATTCTGTTCAAAATTCAGGTTAATCTCAGAAATAATTTTCTGTCTCTTTGCTATCTAACTTTCCTTCATCTTTCTATAGCTTGCACAATCTAAATGCTCTAACTTCAAATATTTTTGCAGTAGAAATACCTTAGCACCAGCTTATGTCTATTTATTTTCAGCAAAGCTTTCTAGGATGTCAGAATATGAATTGATCATGTAAATAGTGGGAGTGGAATTTGATAGGTACATCAAGATTTCATTCATACATGTTAATTGAGAACCCACCATTTGCTTAGCACAGTGGTATCCAAGGAATGGGGCATACAGAATTCTTAACATTGGCATTCCTGCCCTAAGAAGCTACATGGGGCAAACGGGCATTCATAATACAAATTCTAAGATTTTTTATGTATCATATATTGGCCAGGATCATAAAATACAGTGGTGACAGATGGGTTCCGCACCTTTACAATGCTTGCAGATATGCTGATGTGTCAGACAGATACTTTTTATCAGTGTATTGTAAGTGTTAGATGATAAACAGAGTGGTAAAAACTAGAGGAAACCCTTATCTGTGCACCACTGGTTGTTAAAACACACTGTCCTCTTCATGGAGCAGTCTGTCTTTCATCCACTTTTTCCTTTACTCTTGTCAATAAAACCCCATTTATTTTTTCAGGAATCAGGGGACCAGAAACTTGAGGGAAGACCGAGCTTTTCCCTCACCCCAGGGATGTAATCAGGATTGGTATGAGCCAATTATAGTAACCCCTGCCTTGGATTAGCCTGGGGTTGAGAATACAACACAATTATTGCCAATGAGATAGGTGAGGAAAGCCTTGGAAAAGTTTTTCTTATTCTCTTAAAAAAATAAATGAGACAGGTGAGTGGTCTCTCTCATTTTCAGCTGTTGGGCATTGTGGAGGAAGATGTGATACCCAAGATATGTACAACTTGAAATAGTAGAGACACACCTAAGGACAAAGCCAACCTCTAAGAAAGGCTGAGCAGGAAGACAGAAAGGCTCTGGAACTAGATGTGGTGGATGAACTGCTAAGCTGTTCCAACTCTGAAATCATAATAAAGAATATCATTTATTATGCTAATGTGGATATACTCAAATACACTCAATGTTAAAGACAATCATTTTTCTTTTCCTTCTTACAGAGCAGAAAAGCATCCTGCATATTCAACTGGCAGCTTAGAGCCTTGATAACCCAAGGTCTCATCAGAAAGTAACCATGGACTCCCTATGGTTTCATCAAAACACTGACGTTAAGAGCTAATTTTGAATGAGGATTACTGACCTGAAGTTCAGGTAGGAGATTCTGTTAGACAAATTTTTGGTTCAGTTTTTTCCCTACTTATCTTCAATCTTTTCTTTCATATCATTGGAGGACTATGTACCTACCCAGCCATTGTAATTAATATCACAAGGTATCCAATAATGGAATCAGTTGCCTGTATGAACTATATAATTAACTTTCAGAACTAATTTCTGCATAGATGAGGATTGTTTCATTCCTACAGTTTCTATGTCTTTAATATTCTCTGATATAAAAATGTCTTAAATATTGCACTATACTCTCACTCTCTTAATAAGCTGATTCATATATTATTATCAAAATTCAACCAAGAGATAGTCAGGAAAATATGTCAAGACAACAAAAAATTAATAGAGATGACAGCAAAGGGTTATTTAACAAATTTTCTTCCGTTATGTGAAAGAGAAACCGCCCTCTCATTTTTGTTAAATGTCCTTTTTGGACCATATATTCCAAAATACCCTTAGAGTTTTCATAAGCTCACACTCCCTCATTTTTTCTTTTTTCCCCTCCAGCTGATCTTCACTTTGAATCAGGATATGATGAAATAGTTTGCTGGCCCAATTTAAGTTCTGGAAAGAAACAACTTCTCAGAGGTAACAATGCCATGCTTTTCTCCTCTCACACTGCTTCTCTTTTAGGATTATTTTTTTAAGATTTATTTTTATTTATTTATGCATATAGGAACTGGCGTCCAGGCCAGAGGAGAGGATTCACCAGAGACAGAGTCGGGAGCAAGCAGGTGGATGGAGGTCTGTCGCTCCTTGTGGGTTGGCTCCCTGCTGGCTGGCGTTAGCTTGGTAGCACTGACATTTAACCCCTGTGCCACCAGGGAGGCCCTGCTTCTCTTTAAGATTTTACAGGCCCTATGTCTACATTTACATCTGAAAGGAGTAGCTGTAAGCTAATTGAGAATACTAATAAAGAACAGTACATGTAAAAGAAAAAATTCTCTAAAACCTGGACAGAACAAGATAATTTGACCGGTCATCCCCAAGTCTAGGGAAGACTGTCAAGCCAAACTATAATTACAAAGTCTAAGACCATGGAAAAAAACAAGGTGTTCCATTTTTATTAGGCCCTCTTCCAGGTCGAGGGTTTGCAGCTGTTTCCATGATCTTTACAGACTTTACTGGACTATACTGTATCAACTATATTTTCTTATTTTCTATATCCTTGATGCTCTGGTATTGCTGATCAATGTGATATTGTAATTTATAATAAGAAATATATATTTGATATTTTATTTTTTAAAGAAATTGAATATCCTGGGGACCTTTTTTGTATAGAAGAACTGGGGTGTAGGCCCAGGTGTGTGTGTGGGGGGGGTGATAGGATCCCCAGAGACAGAGTGAGGAACAGAACAGGCAGATCTACTGAAATACACTGCTGAGGGGAGCCGCGGGCGAGGCAGGAGAGGTCTGCCGCACCATGTGGGAATCTCCCCCACCGGTGTCAAACTCGTGTCGCTGCTGCCGACAGCACCACAGCGCAGTGCTTAACCGCTGGGCCACCAGGGAGGCCCAGTAACTAAAAGATTTGAAAAAAGGCGTGACATCATCTGACATTTGGAAAAGATCACTCTGTGAACTATGTGGAGAGAGAATTACAATGAAGCAAGAGTGGAAGCAGAAAAACCAACTGGAAATATTGTGGATGATGGTTGCTTGTGCCAAGGTGATTGCTCTAGGTATGGAGCCCTGTATCTTTCCAAATGTATCCTAAATCATACATGAAATCAAAGGCTAGTGAGTCTAATATGAGACAAGTTCAAGTCTGCAAAATAAAAGCCAGGGCTTTCAGGAGTATAAGTTTTGCCAGTCAGTATCTTTCTTTGCTAGGAAGAAGACTTACTTTAATTAGAGGAAGAGAAACAACAGTAAAATGTTGAGTCACATAGGTTTTCAGATCGTTAAGGTCACAGTATACTTGCAGAGTTGATAGAATTGTTTAGCTTTTAGATTTTTTTTTTTTTTTTTTTAGAGTTTACAGTTCTCTAGTTCAGTATCCGTGCTTAATAGGTAAGAAAAATGAAGTGGGTTTCAGCATGATCAGGGTCCTATCCAAATTAAACCTCTGGAGAATAGATACTGTAATTCTTTAATGTTCAGGAGGTTTTCAGCATGCAGAGGACAAACTCTTTGGGTTTTATTTAGTATTCAATTTATTAATCTATATAACTAGTAAAATTTTGAAAATTAGGAAGGATTTTTTAAAAAATCATTAGTTCATTTTCTTTCTCTTTTTTTTTAACCTTGTCAAGATTGGACAGGGTAATAATACCTACCCAATTGATTTTCAGAATGTTTTTGGGATAATGATGCTCATAAACAGTTGAAACACTTAGAGACTCAACCCTCAAAATGTTGTAGATCTCATTCCTAGACTATAACTCTATGCAAAAGATAATACTTGGCTATAATGTAAAAGGAATGAAGACAAGCAGGATCCTGATTTTATTTTTCCCCACATGATATCGTCTGTAATTTAAAAATATAATTGTATGCCAGCTTCTTTTAAAAATGGCTAGTGCCCAGGTTTTTCTGGTGCCCTAAAAATGTACTTATTCTATCTTTGGTTAATCCAATTCTAACTGAGCACCTGGTGTTCAAGTTCTGTATTTAATGTTGGATGATGAAATAGGGTGATATGATAGTAAGTGGTAGACTTCTTAATTCTTTTTTTAAAAGATTTGTTTTATTTATTTATGCATAGAAGAACTGGGGTGTAGGTCAGAGATGCAAGGGGTGAGAAAAGTCACCAGAGACAGAGTGGGGAGCAGAGCAGGTGGATCTATTGAAATATACTGCTGAGGGGAGCAGCAGAAGACAGGAGAGGTCTGCTGTGCCATGTGGGTTGGCTCCCTGTCTGGGGATCTAACTCAAGCAGCAGTGGCTGGCAAAAGCTTGATAGCACTGAGATTAACCCCTGCACCACCAGGGAGGCTCCTTAATTAATTCTTAAAGTCATCAGAAAAGATCTCTCCAAGAAGGGAACTTTTAAGTTGAGGCCCAAGTGATAAGAACAACCAGGCTATGTAAAGATCAGTGGAAGGAGATCAAGAAGAGAAAGTCAAAAAGAAACAGGATCCTGGCTTCAACTAGCAACACCCCCTACCACTGCACCCATCAATAGGCAGAAGGACATGAAACCAGCTATTTTTAAATGCATGGTTCCTGCTGTACTAACCATGAGAACAGAGTGCTCTGAGAATTCAGAGGAAAGAGTGATTAATTAGAAGTGAGACTTATGAAGAGTGGTGGCAAGCAGGAGAGCCAGAGATAGAGTGGCACTTTGAAGGATTAAATCCTGCCTTAATCAGAGGCAAACAGATTGCTGGGCTCTACTCCACATTTTTCTCAACCACAATCTCCGAGTTGGCTGTCTGGAAATCTGCTTTTAATCAGCTCTCTACTGACGGGAAGATATTTTGGAATCTTTTGGTTTAGGGAAAGGCCTTAGAATCAGAAAAAAATGACTTGAACATAAGACTTAAGTGTCATTTTCTTCATCTTTGAAATGTCTTCCTCACTGGTAATAGGAAGATTAAATGGGGCGGGGAAGGTATTTGTGAAGTCATCTATTTAGCTTTAACAGAATTGAGCGAAAAACTGACCAACTTGTCCCAGAACTCACTTTACATATCTCAGAATCTTACTTTATAGGTAGATGACAGTGACAAGATGACAGCTGTTGAATCGGCAGGGATATTGAAACAGCTGTGTTCAGGGCAGTTTCCACTGGGGCAAAAGGACATTGAACAGCTGTGAAGTTAGTTGTCAACAGTTTGTAGGAAATTGCTTTGAATCTTGGTTGTCTCTTTGTTTTTTTTTAAAACTTCCTCTTTTCAGAAAAATGCAGATTGTTTCTTCTGTAAAAACCCAGCTTAGTTCTTGGCTGAATCAAAAGAAGTTTTCTTAAAAAAAGAAACCCGTGGAGGCTGAAGTTAGATGGGGCATAGTTTGGCCCAGGGCGGTCAGTCCACTGGGCTGGACTGATAAGCACATTCCTTCCAACAAACTGGTGGGATAAACTTGAAGAGGGGGGAAGGCAGTGGTATCCAAAGTACCCCACCTTAACCGTAAAATTGTTCACCGCATCCTAAATTTACTACTCACAAGTCAGCATTCGGCCAAACAAAACCACTCACATCGGGATCACAAGGAAATAATTTTGGGAAAAGGATTCACTTGGGTCAGTGTTATTCAAAGATATCTGTGAAACTGCCACCTCTAAATATATATGAGATGATGGAAATCCTTTTTTTGGACTGATGTCTTGTAAGCTACAACTTCCTTCTACATTTGTGATGGAGTAGCAAATTAGGTTCCCAAAATTGCCGTGAGAAATGGGTTTCAGATTTTGTATTTGATATGAAAGTTAGCAGCTGGTTGATATTTAAGAAGTAGCCAATCACACGCTGCGTCCTGCTGTCTACACATGTTGAAGGACAAGAGTTAAGAGGCTCATTCACTTTGGGGTCAGCCTAGTCTCTAAGTCGGTCTCTGTTGGGCTTAGTATTATGTTAGCTGGGTCCTAGAGCAAGATGCCTTCTCTCTTGCAGAAAACAGATGCTGAATAATTAAATAATTTACCCGAGGACCTATATTCAGCAAACCAGAGGTTAGACCCCGGACGTCACTCAAATTCTGTTAAACTAAAAGACTTCATTCTGGAGAAAATATCACATTATGAAGTGTGATAAGCCCAGAAAACACAGTGTTCACCCAATGGAATGGTTTTGTTCACTAAATTAACATTTTTGAGTACCTGGTTTCTGCCATTCTACAAGTATATTTACATATTCTAGAATATATTCTATATAAAGTGAGATAAACTTCATGTAGAAGAACATTTCCACTCAGTATTCCTTTCCATGCTCTAAAATACTCTCTGGCAATAAGACTACATCATATTCACTCAGTATTTACCTCCTAGAGCCACATTCTGATGTATCCCCTCCATAAGAGTGATCTTCCGACACAGCCTTAATGATTGTCAGGGTTCCCACATTGAGATTCTGGAAACTCCTAAGTGACAGTGTGGGTTCTGGAAAATATATAAACCAGACTGTTGCAGTTTAAATCCCAACACAATTTATTAGGTATAATTTATTAGGGCAAGTTCTTTATCCCTTCTGAGCCTCTTTCTTCACCTATAGGAAGCAGATAATGACACTCTGATGGGTGGTAAGAATTTGAATAATATGGTAGAGCTCCTAGCAATAGGCCTGGTAAAAATGAGGTGTCTTTCAAAGAAAGGTGTTATCACTGCTATCTAAATACCTCTGTTCTCACTCCCTGATACCATCTCAACCGACACCAAAAAAAATAAATAAAAAGTAGACCTGTCTGTTTCATGTCAGGTCCTGACCTTAGTGCAGTGGACGTAAAGATGAAGAGCATGATCTCTGCCTTTACAGAGCTCCTGCTCCAGACTTAGAAGCAAATAATAATAGTGATAAATGCTACTAAAGAGGCATGACTGTCCTTCGTAAATGCAGGAAGGTGGGTTGTTGGAGAGGGGGTGGTGGGCAGGTATCTGGAGTCCTGGTACACTGAGGTGAGACTTCAGTAGACTGGCTGGAAGTGGAGTGAGACAAGAAGGAATGGGAAGAGCAAGATTATATGCCATTGACAGGATCATTCGAGAAAATGACAGCCCATCCCGTGTGGCCCATGAGAAAGAAGGAAGGCAGTGATGGAAGATGAAGCAGACTCTTGGTTTCTCACATGAATAACATGTAGAAGATTGGAAATTTTCAGCATTGTGGTAACTTTAAAGGGTTTCAATGGGGCTAAGGTTTAAGTCTCAGCGCTATCATGTGCTGGCTGTGGCCTGAGTTCAATCTCCAGTCAGGGAGCTGACCCACATATAGCACAGCAGACCTCTCATGTCTCACCTGCTTCTCCCTCAGCAGTGTATTTCAGTAGATCCACCTGTTCTGCTCCCCACTCTGTCTCTGGCGAATCTTCTCACTCCCTGCACCTTTGGCCTACACCCCATTTCTTCTATGCATAAAAAAATAAATAAATCTTTAAAAATAAAAATAAAAAAATAAAGGGTTTCAATGAAGAAAATGGCTCACTCTGATCTATGTTTTCAATCATAAATTGGCTTTTAGCCCTTACTTATCAGAACTCATCAGGGAAAGCTTAGATGGTTTAAAATTGTAGAATAAAGCCTGGAAACACAACTCAAGTTATGTCCCGGGGGACATGTGTTCAAAAGCTTATGATAGAAACAGATTTTATTTATGTGCCTGCAATGATGACAATAAAAGCAAATTACAGTGATCTCATAACATAGTGGTCCCCAGGGGAAAGAGGAGTTTCCAGTTTCCCTGTCCTACCTAAGGAAGAGTAGAGCTGATCAGGGATAAGGAGAAGATGGAGAGAAGACTGGAAGAGGAAAGAGGAAGACGAGCAAGAAAGAGACCTGGAGGAGGCACATGGAGAAACATGTGAAGAAGCTGCACTTGCTTCTCAGCCTTGGACTTGTACCAGGGACTTGTGGGAAATGTAAGGAGACACTTGAAACAGATGTGGGTGAGAGACCCCTGGGGAGGTTAACAATGGCACCTTGATTGTGATTTTGATTTTGTTCCATTTGTTCCAGACTTGCCTGGCCTCTCTGCCCCTTTCCTATGGGTCCCCACCAGAAGGTGCCTTAGACTTGTGGTAAACTTTTGGGCCTCAGTGGCCCTGCTTTTGGCCAAGCCTGTTTGACGGGGTGTTTACCCATCAGAGGATGGGTACCTATGGGAGTTTTATGTGGAAACTATTTTATCTATTCTTTCACTTCTCTCTATCACACACTAATTGTATTAAAGTTCCTATCCATTGAAGGTCTTATGCACTAGAGTATGGTTTGTCTTGATGTGGAGGATGGTGGAACCCATTTAGATTAGGCAGTTTGGGGGGTTCCAGGGTGCCCTTCACCCTGCCATATAATAATCTGACTATTTTTTAAAAATATGTATGTATGTATGTATGCATAAAAGAACTGGGGTGTCGACCAAAGGTGTGGGGGGTAAGAGGATTCACCAGAGACAGAATAGGGAGCAGGACCGGTGGATCTACTGAAATACACTGCTAAGGGAAGCTGCTGGTGAAACAGTAGAGGTCTGTTGAGCCATATGTGAGTTAGCTCCCTGGCCAGGGATCAAACTAAGGACATAGTGGTGATAGAACTGAGACTTAACCCCCAGGCTATCAGGAAGGCCCCACAATCTGACTTTAGCACATATGCAAACTTCCAGCTTCAGGTTTTATATATTTTGATTTACTAACAATATTAGAGTGAGATACATTTTTTTGCTCTTTTATATCCTTTAATTTCTATGTGTATGTTTATGTGCACAAGTATATGCTTGTTAAAACATGAACTTTTATCAAATGACTTTGAACCAAAACAGCAGACAAAAAATTCAACCACTCATGAACCCATATTCTCCCCTTTTGTCCATTGTGCCCCCTTCTTAGTCTGCTCTCCTCTCCCTCTCCCACTCTGGTAGCTTCAATTCTACAGATTTCTAGGGTTTTTATATTTGTCGATTTTTGTCTGACCCTTTGTTTTGTTCCTCTGTATTCCACATGTAAGTGAAAGATCTTTGTCTTTCTCCTTCTGACATATTTCACTTAGTATCATCCCCTCCAGTTCCATCCATGTTGCTACAAATGTCAAGAGTGCATCTGTTTGTTTTTTTTTTTTAATAGCTGAGTAGTTTTCCATTGGGTATATATTGATACACCACATCTTCTTAATCCACTCATCAATCCTTGGACATTTAGGTTGTTTCCATAACTTGGTTATTGTAAATAGTGCCATAATGAAACAGGAGTCCATAGATCCCTTCACGTTAGTGTTCACATTCTTTAGGTAGATATCTAGGAGTGAATTTCTAAATCATATGGTAGATCTATTTTTAGTATTTTGAGAATTTTCCATAGGGACTAAACAGTCTACATTCTCTCCAACAGTGTGTGAGTGTTCCTTTTTCTCCACTTTTTCACCAACACTTCTTGTTTCTGGTCTAGAAAAGTCCACTTTTTGAAAGCAACATTGGGGAAGTGATTGAAACTCTAAATACTTCACCAACAAATAAATGCATAAAAATTAAGCGAGAATGAGTCCACATTATGCCAAAGGCCACATTATGCCATTAGACAAAATGGTATTATGAGCTTTCCTTCAGTTTGAAGTTTTCATGATTCTAAAATTATTTCCTTCTGGTTAGACCTGTTGGAAATTTAACCATCAGTAAAATGCCCAAGTTAAGTCAAATATATTAGCTCATGTCTTTCTCAAAGAGAACATCCACCTACCCCCCCCGCCCCCACACTATTATAAAGTTTAGAAAGCAGAACCTTGACATCCAGGGTGAGCAATAAAGTAATTTTTTTTTGCTAATAAAATAATGTGAATGCAGTTTTGTAGAAACACAGCCACACCTTTTGGGGCATGTTAGGGAGTATCAGTGCAAATGATAATTTCTTTCATGGATTGACAGCAGAAGCACAGATAAAAGATGCTGACATAGAGAGTGAGAGGACCCTTTAGAAGAAATCTTACTAGTAAAATCAACCTAATTTGGGACCTCTTATTTGCTGTTTTATCTATTAGGCAAATATTCACTGAGTGTCTAGCCTGTGTCAGGCATCAGATACATAATCTCTATTAGTCACAGTTCTAGAAGAGTGATTTATTTCCCCCCCCCAAAAAAAATTTTTTAGCAGAACATGAATTTGCTTCATATTTAAGTTACCTTTTCCATTTTGTCCACATGCAACAGTGTTTTAATATTAATAACTCTCAACATTTACTCTGTGCATGATTGACAGGGACAATGGTAATCTTGTCCTTGGTGACACCAAGCCATAGAGATCTGGTTCATCTCTTAGAAAATTTATAACACAGATGTACAAGTATGAGATTTTAACTCAGGAAGGACCAGCCATTATAACAAAGTTGTAAATAAGTATTAAGTAATACAAGGTATGCGTACATGAGAAGAGGAGCATCTCTTTGGCCTGAGGAATGTATGCAGGGACCTTGAAGAAGAGAATTTTAATATACAGGGAGGGACTGGTGAGCTGACTTTGAGTTAGAAAAGAACAATCGTGGGTGTGGGAAATATAGTATATATGCTGTTTGACTGTGAGATGGTTTGTAGGCATTCTAGTAGTCTCTTAATGCCTGGTACAGTTTTTTCTTTTTCTTTTTTTAAAGATTTATTTATTATGCATACAAGCTGGGGTGCAAGCCAGAGGCATGGGGCGGCAAGAGGGTTCACCAGAGACAGAGTGGGCAGCAGAACAGACAGATCTATGGAAATACTCTGCTGAAGGGAGCAGCAGGTGAGGCAGGAGAGGTCTGCCGTGCCATGTGGGAATTTCCCAGGTGGGGTGTTGAACTCGAGTCGTCGCTGCCAACAGCTCCACAGTGCAGCGCCACCAGGGAGGCCCATTCTTTATTTATTTTTTAATGAAATCTGCTTTTTGCAAAGTTGAGCTGTGTAAAAACTTCTTAAAGCTCCCCTGATTTGCATTTAACTGCTGCCTGGCCTGCATTATCCTTAACTTCCTTCTCTGGTGGGTTATTCACTCCTATTTACTACTCGTTTTGAAGACCCAGGTAGAATTTTACCTTGTCTATGATATCTTCTTCAAGCAGAATGAATCCCTCCTCTGTGGTGGTTCTAGGGCTCAGTGCTCATCTTAAATCAAAAATTATGATTTTTGTACCCTTGACTTAGCATGTTTATCTTTGCATCTCCAGTATCCTCAAGAATCCTGGCATAAAGGAAAACTTGGTTCTTCAGCAGGCATGAGAAAGAAAATTCTTGAATTGGAGCCAGGAGGCCCTAGTGGGTAAACAAAAGATTGATAGGTACTAGGGACTGTCAGTGTCTATCTTTCAGCTAGAGTAAAGTTACTGTCTCTGTGGTTACCACTGAAGGGCAAATGTCATCATAGTTTCCTCTTCATCCTAGACAACCATTCTAAGAAAAAATGAGAGTTAACTGTTCCCTCAGGAAACATAACACCATTATTAGTCATGAAAAACTTCGGTTTGTTGGCTGGAATGTGAACATTTCAGTGCTAAAGTTGGGAAAATCATAAGAGTTGGCCATGCTGAATTCAGTTTGTCAACTTTTTAACTCCTTACCCATACAGTTCAATCTGCCTATAAAGTCTTTTTTTGTTTTTTTTTTTTAATATATATTTTTATTGTTATTTATGTCTTTTACATTTTGTATTCCCCTTGGGTAGCCCACCACCAATTCACCCCTGATCCATCTCCATGGTCCCTTGTGTTCTTTTCTATTCCATTTTGTGCCTTTACCCACTGCCCCCCTGCTGAATGTCTCTCTCCTGTTTGGTTTCCCTATAGTCCTGTTATAAGTGAAACCATTCGATATTTTTCTTTTTCTTTCTGGCTTATTTCACTGAGTATGATCCCCTCTAATTCCATCCATGTCGCTGCAAATTGCATGTGTTTATCTTCTTTGAATGCTGAATAGTATTCCATTGTGTATATGTACCACATCTTCTTGATCCAGTCATCTATTTTTGGACATCTGGGT
>PVIJ01003707.1:0-129743 GCA_004024925.1 Scalopus aquaticus
TCTTTCACTTCCTTCGCTTTGAGGGATGTGTCTTTCAAGATTTTGCTGAGATGTATGTCATGTAGAGTTTTGCCTATATTTTCTTCTATACATTTTCTGGTTTCAGGTCTTACATCCAGGTCTTTTATCCATTTTGAGTTGACTTTTGTGCAGGGTGTGAGGTAGTAGTCTAGCTTCATTTTTTTGCATGTGGCTGTCCGGTTTTCCCAGCACCATTTATTGAATAGACTGTCCTTGTTCCACTCCATTTTCTTTGCTCCTTTAGAAACACTAACTTTTAGCTGTCATTTCCTATTTCTCCCTCATCCCAGTCCTGGCAACCATGAACTTACTTTCTGTGTCTATGGATCTGCCCTGTTCTTAACATTTCATATAAGTGCACTCATATATGTGGCTTCCCGTGACTGACTGCTTTCATATAGCATAGTGTTTTCAACAGTTCTCCCTGTTGTAGGATGAAGACCGAACAGCATCCATTGTATGGATGTACTACAATTTGTTTTATCCATTCACCAGTTGATGAATATTTGGGTTGTTTCTACTTTTTGGCTATTGTGAATAATGGTCTGTGAACATTCTTATGCAAGTTTTTGTGTAGATGTATGTTTTCATTTCTCTTGGGTAGCTCTCTGGGATTGGAATTTCTGGGTCACTTGATAACTCTATGTTTAACGTTTTGATGAACTGCTGGACTGTTTTCCACAGTGGCTGCACCATTTTACATTCCCACCAGCCATGTCTACGAGTTTCATTTTCTCCACATCCTCACCAGAAGTTGTTATTCCTCCTCTTTTAAAATATAGAAGCTTTGGGCCCTCCCTGGTGGCACAAGGGGTTAAGTCTCAGCACTATGAAGCTATCAGTAGCCACTGCAGCATGAGTTCGATCCCTGGCCAGGGAGCTTCCCACGTGGTGCAGCAGATCTCTCCTGCCTCGCCTGTTGCTCCCCTCTGCTATTTCAGTAGATTTGCCTGTTCTGCTCCCCACTCTGTCTCTGGTGAATCCTCTCACCCACCCACACCTCTGGCCTACACCCCAGCTCTTGTATGCATAAATAAATAAATCTTTAAAAAAATAAGCTAAAATATAGAAACTTTAACCTCACTTTATCCAAATTCAATTTCCTTGTCAAAATAAAAAAATACATTTTGTTTAGCCTTTTATCTTAGAAGTTCACCTAATCAAAAATGACTATTAATATTTTTGTATAAACCTTTTTAGTAAGGTCTGTTTATAGATTCCACAGAAATTCAGGAGAAATGAAATCATAAATCACAGGCTATAAGTGATTTACCAGCCGTGTAACATTTTCCCTTAAAAAGTTGTATGCAGGGCCTCCCTGGTGGCGCAGTGGTTAGACGCTGCGCTGTGGAGCTCTCGGCAGCGGCGATGCGAGTTCGGTGCCCGGCAGACCTCTCCTGCCTCGCCTGCTGCTCCCCTCTGCCTGCTCTGCTCCCCACTGTCTCTGTTGAACCCTCTCGCCACCCCACACCTCTGGTCTGTACCCAGCTTGTATGCATAAATAAATAAATCTTTAAAAAAATTAAAATTAAAAATTAAAAAAAATTTGTATGCAGTCTGTGTGTATTTGCTCACAACTGTATCCCACTGCTTTGAGCTCAATTCATAATTGTTGAATGAATGAAGAACTTTCCAGAGGAATAGATAGCACAGAGGATATTGGAATTATAATGCATTTAGATTGAGATCACTATTTCCTGATACCTTGGACTCTTTTTCCCGAACAAACCTAACACCAAGGCCTCCTGTCTAATCTCCAGGATCCTGTTGTTCTCTATTTTCTCTCCATGTCTTCTCTTGACATACTTTTTCTCTCTCTTGTAACTAGCATTACTAAGTTCCCTGCATTGGCTTTGAGGTGTGTTATATAGCCATGGCATATGTGTAATAAAGCGGCTTGAAGATCAGTATCAGTGGACTTAGAAAGAACACTGAACTGCCAAAACTTTTTTAGTTAGGCAAACATCAGCTTTGTTTTTGCTCTTTTAACAATCTATAATCTAGTCTGAACTAGAGTTAATTGTCTAAAGAGCCTTTATTCATATAGTCAAGTATTATTTTATATTCTGTTTTCTAGTCATTGTTCTAAGTAGTGGGATTTAGTAAAAAAAAACTACACAAAGCCCTTGTGGAGCTTATGAGTTAACAATAGTAGAGAGAAAATGAACAAATAAATACATGTCAGTGAGTGATGGGTAACATAAGGCAGGAAACATAAGGCAGGAAAGGTGTAATAGAGTGATATGTGTGGTGTGATTTTATTTAGGATGGTTATGGATTGTATTTACGATTTTTTAATAAGCGAACAGGGATGTGAAATAAGTGAGGGAGTTAGCCAGAGGATTTTTTGAGGGGATAATATTTCAAGAGACGGAAACAGCAAATGCAAAGACCCTAAGGCAGGATTATGCCTGCTCTTGCTTAAGGAATAGAAAGGGGACCTGTGAGGTAGCAACACAGTGGAAAAGGGAGAGTTAGTAGATGAGGCCAAATCACAAAGGACCTTGAAGGATAGGAACACTTTGTATTTTACTCTGAGAATAGAAAACATTTTGGGTTCTAACTCTAGAAGAGACATGATCTTATTTAAATTTTTTAAAGATTTTTTTATTTATGCATACAAGAACTGGGGTGTAGGCCAGAGTTGCGGCGGGGAGGAGGGGTGGTAAAAGTATTCACCAGAGACACAGTGGGGAGCACAACAGGTGGAGCTACTGAAATACGCTGCTGAGGGGAGCAGCGGGGAGACAGGAGAGGTCTGCTGCGCCATGTGGGAAACTCCCTGGCTGGGGATCGAACTCAGGCCACAGTGGTGGTGATAGCTTCAAAGCACTGAGACTTAACCCCTACGCCACCAGGGAGGCCCAATATAGGGCATTCTTAATTTCGTTAGTCAGAGCTGATGATTGTTAATATTTAGTACATTTCCTGTTCCTTTTTCTGGGTATATTTGTATCTATTTTAAATAATTGAGTTTATCCTCAGGCTCTGTTCCATACTCTTTGGACTCCTTGTCATAAGCATTTTGATAGAATATGGGTTTTTTCTTCTAACATTTCAAAACACCCTGTGAGTAGCTATTTCATGTCCACTTCTAGGGGTCAGAGCTAGAGCCCTGAAAGGGACTGTCCACAGTGCCTGCTCTGAAGGCTCGCCCCTGTGGGTTAGGCAGACAGGTGTGCCTGCAGTTGCTGTTACAAGTGACACCTGTTTAAACACCAAAATGCTGGTTTTGTGTATAGCATGGTTACCTAGTTCACCTGAGGGGCCTAGGAAAGCCTTCCTGGAGGAGATGCACAAGAAGCGAAAACTTGAAGTTGACTAAATTAAAAGGAAATTATAGCAGAAAGAACTGTTGTGCAGACGTGTGGGAGCAGGAGAGATTGTGACTTGTGCCAGGAGCTTTACATAGCTAAATGTTCCTGAAGCTCAGTGTGCTTGTTTGGGAGATTGTTAGGAAGTAGCCAGTGAGGCAGTAACGGTGGGAGCACAAAACCCCTTGGGGGACTTGATGAGGAATGTGAATTTTCTCTCAGTGTCATTGGAGGACTTGTGGGAGGGACTAAAGCTGGGTCTCGGCAGTGAGCAGTTTGTTCGCCAGAGAGCATGAGGGGGTCTGAGGAGCATTGTGGGGAGATGTGGGATGTGACAGGGTGACTCTGAAAAAGAGGCCCCAGAGTTCAGAGGAGGAGTTCAAGGAAGGACCTCCCTCCCTGAAGCCCTTTGTGGCCTCCTGACCTGGGCTGACAAGAGAGAACTGTTTTGCTGCTGTGTCCCCAGCAGTATCAGAGGCCCCTCTGCCAGAGACAGGGTCTGAACTACTCACACACTTGTTCCCGGCGCTTTCACCCGTAAAAATCCGTTGGCAAGGGGGGGGGTGTCTGGTGCCGCTAAAGGCTTGAGAGCAGTGAGTATCCTCGCACAGTAAACACCTCTGAATGGCCCAGAAAGCCTGTCCATGGACCCAGATTGAGAACTCTGGTCCAGGGAATACTGTTTTCCCTTATTGCTAACTTCCAATCTAGCTAAGTAATGTTTGTTGAAAAATGAAGGTTTTAGCCTTGATAGTAATTTTGGTAATGATAGATCATTGGTGTGCTGTTTTTCTTAACTGTTGTGCGTGTTTAATTCTCTCTGAAGGGACTATTTGGATTTTTCTTGTTTATTTGTTGGATTAAGGTAACCTAATAAAAGACTATTTTCTCTTTTATTAGGAATGAACAACATTCCAATTTTTCAAGCTTGAAGAATACTCATGATGATGGATTCCAAAAACCTACACATTTTATAAAATCAAATTTTAGAAAATTTATTCAGAAACCTCAAGCAGTAAGATTGCAGTTCCAAATTTTTCATTTTTATAAATTCCTTTCTCCTCACATCTATATGTACAGAGATCACCAATATTTTTCATAATATTTTTAACTATTCATTAAGTATATGTTGTAAGATTATTTTGCGTTATGACAGAAACAGTGGTCATCTTTTCTTGGGCTTAGCAGTATTTTACTGTATTTAATATGGTACTAGCTTTCTTAAGATATTTTGGGAATAGTTTAGTAAGGTATAATTTACGTACCATAATATTAATCCATTTTAGATGTACAATTTAATGATTTTATGTAAATTTACCAAGATGTGTAACTGAGAATTGAATTCTGGTCAAAATTCATGGTCCTAGTAAGAGCCCCCATGCCGACTTAGTTATTCCCTGTCCCTACCCTCAGCTAACCACTAATCTACTTCCTGTTTCTGAAGATTTGCCTTTTCATGGGGCAGTTCACAAAATGGCCCCTGGCTTCCATAAGCGCCAAAAAGTAATGGCTAGAAAGACAGAAACTAGATTTTTTTGTTGCTTAACCGTAGAAGTGACATCACATCCCTTCTACCACAGTTTGTAAGAGGCAAGTCACAAGGTCCATCCTACACTCAAAGGGAGGGATGACATAGGGGCCTGGATACCAGAAGGTGGGGGGTCATTGGGAGCCTGGTCAAAAGCTGGTACAGCCCTCCCTCTGGCTCCCAGATGATTCACATCCTATCACAGGCACAATACATCCCTTCCCTCCCGAGATCCTCCAAAGTCTCATCTCATTAACATGCATCTTTATGGACTTGTACAAATATAGACTTAGTGTAAATTCAAGGTGACTACTATGAAAAGCATGTGACTTTAAATATACAGGGGAGAAAGATAAAGACGTGAAGAGGAAGATTTGCGGAAAGTACCGATTCCACAGCAAATGAATTAAATAGAAGATTGTAAGACTGTAGATGTTAGCAAAAATAAACCATCTTCAGAGTAGGTCCCATTCTGGAACCAAAGGTTTCTGGTTCTTTTTAGCTTATAGCCTCAATAGACTGACCTATTACACTTTCCTGGCCATGACACAAGCATCACCTCAAATCAGTTATCTGAGTCAGAAAACTTGCCTCATGCAATATTGAAAATTTGTTTTCTTCTTAGGTAGTGGGAACTCCTTAGTGACTCCAGATGATAATAATAGGTTTATTTCTCTTCTGCTTGCCTAAATAAATATAAGATTTAGAGTACAGTTTCTCAAAGTTACCCATTGTATTATACAAGACTATTTTTCTTTCACTTCCAACATTTGTGAATTAAACTAACCCCTCAAAGCTACCCTGGGAAGATGTGGTATGTTCCTATAGCGAGGCTACATGCTACCTGTTTTGTGTTCTTAATCCTAAACATTTAAAATATATGTTTTTAATGGAAAAATGAACTTTTCAAAATAAACTTTAAAGTATATTAACCCATACTAATACTTTCTTCATGCAGAATTATCCTGCTATGCAGAGAAAAGAGACCATTCCTTACAAACCATTTGGAGTTGGGGGAAACTATCAAAACACAAGAGGCTTTAGAAAACCTGTTAAGGTACTGTATGTTACTTTCTATTTAATTCCAGCTTTGGGTTTATACTTTGAACGTAACTTAGAAGTGTTAGTAAATTAGAAGTTGTTTCGTGATTTTTCAGAGATCTGTAAACTAGTGTTTGTGGACATTTACAGTTAACTATAATCAATTTAATTATGATCCCTTCCTTTGGAACATTTCCAATAATTTTTACTAGTGGAAACCCTTTTTCATATATTACATGGAAATACAAACACATAAAACAGAACAGATGGATTCGCTCTTGATGGGGAGGCGGGCAAAATCCCAGACCCTCCCTTTAAACCTACCCCGTTAACTCTAAGATTTAAGTGCAGAGCTATAAAACTTTTCCCAGAATTCATGGATTAAAAAACCCTGTCTGTAGACATGCACCTCTCAGAGGATTCATGGATCATCACAGAAAGATTCTGGTCTACCAAGTTTTGTTAAAGTATATTTCATTGTATTCGAATTATTTGTACAGTTGTGTCTGTTGTGATAGTTTTATGTCAACTAACATGTTTGATTATCTGGAACACCTTGTTTCCCAAACATAACAAGGATTATAGTGCAAAGAATACTGTATTTCTCTCTCCTGGCTCTCAGAAGTTAAAGTGCTTTAAAAGTCCATTTTGACTGAATTTCCTGCTTGTGATAAGTACTTTGTTCATATTCTTCACTCTACCATGTCTCTTTCCTCCACTTCCCAAAAGAAAAGAATCTGAGGGTGTGTGCGTGTATGTGAGACAGACATAGAGAAAGAGAGAAGAAGTAGTAGCAGTAGCAGTAGCAGTAGCAGTAGCAGTAGCAGTAGCAGTAGCAGTAGCAGTAGCAGTAGTAGTAGGAGGAGCAGACTACATAGAGTAGTTTGCCTATTAGGAAGAAGTTAATATGAGCAGAAAGATAGTATAAATTATCCCTAAACCATAGACTAAGAGGATAGTTGAATGACCCGTTAATACCTGACTTCTCGAGAGTCACAATTTCTAGCTGTGGAAAGGTGTTTTTCCCTTGGGATAGACTTTGTAGGCATCTCATAGGTAACATTTTTAGTTACTGGCTCGTGTACCTGAAAACACGTGTGGCATTGGTTTTTCTATGGCATGGAATATAAAAACATGTTTTATACCATCCCTTAATCTCTTGAGTAGTGAGGCATAAAATCAAATGAAAATATGATATCTGCGTTAGAGACAGTGTAGATGGATTTTCAGATGAAAGTGCTTCTTGTACCTATGCTGCTCTTCATTAGTCAGATAATTAATTGTAGTTGATCTCTAAGATTGTTTTAAGTTCTGTTTCCTTAAGGGAAAGTTTTTATAAACGTTTTTAAAACTATATGCAATAATCTTTCCTCTTTATCAATCATTTAAAGCTGTGTAATGTTATATGATTACTTAGAAGTTCATAATTATTTATAGTAAAATAGGAGGAAGAAATTATCCTTCCTAAGAAAAAGCTATTTTATTTTAAAAATGCTTTTTATATGAATTGGACTAATTCAAAGCCAGATATTAATCACCTTATTAGAAATGTAAATCTCAAGATTAGCTCTGATGTATTGTTTATGCAGATAATTTTAACAGAATGACAGTGTCTCATTATTACTCTGTTTTACCTGAAATTTTATATAGCCTTAAGAACATAATTGTAAAATAGGCCTCGCGTAGTTGTTTTTTAAATAAACTTATGTGATTCATTATTCATGACACACTCATTTTTAAATAATCACGGAAAGAGGAATCTCCAGTAGTTTTAATAGTTACGCCATTGTAATATACCATTTGTACATTTCCCATATGGGAAACACATAAATATTCACTGTCCTCTTATGTTTACTGTAATACTGGACTATAACATGCAGGCTATGGAAGAGCTTTGTAAGTATAACTTTCATCTTGAAAAATATTTGCTGTTTAACAGAATTTTTATGGTAAAGAAACAGTGGCTCAAAAGTACTGACAAAAATAAGAGTTTCTGATTTTTTAAACAGATGTTGATACTCAATTCCTTACCCCCAATTTGGTATTGATACATTTCACTATAAATCAGAAGGATAATTTTTGCTCATTACAAATTTGAAAGTTGTTTTTTTCTTAGCACGATAAATTTCAAGAATTTAATTTTTTTAACTTCACAGTTTAAGAAATTGGTTTTATGTAACATGTTTTTAATTATTATAAAGTTATTATTGTATAAAATTAAGTTAGGAAGCTCGTTTGAGGAAAATATACTTTATGACCATCATTGACCTCTCCCCTTATAATGCCTGTCGTGCCTGGAGCCGGGGCAGCTCTAAGCACCGGACGTTTTTCCATTTCTTATACAAATAAAGTAGATTTAGAAGCTGTGGTTTTAACATTTAATTATTTTTTCCTTTACAGACCAACTTTAGAGGTGGCAAGTTCCAGCCCCATTTTAAATCAGACCTAGTACAGAAGAGCTTGTACATTCAGGCTAAATATCAGCGTTTACGGTTCACTGGTCAAAAGGGATTTATCACTAATAAATTCAGAGAGAAATTATTGAGGAAGAAAAAGGTTAGTTTGATTATGATCATTTAAAAATGTTAAGTGACTTTTGAACTCCTAAATTAGCTATGTTTAATAGATAAGTTGGGTTTTTAATTTAATTTTGACTTAACAGACAACCTGGATTTAAAAAATGTTCTTACTGCATGATAGTTGAAGAAGAATGTTAAGGACTAATGGCAATAGAATTGTGAAACTATTTAATCTTAAAATACTTTCAGCTGTTATACCTCAAATACTTTGACTATGCCAGCTTTTTCAACTTTTTACTTTTGAATTTCTGTTGTATGACTAATCTTTGAAATGAAAATTCAGGTAAAGACTTTTAACTGATATAATTTACAATGTGAATTATCTAAGTACCAAAAAATATGAAATTGACTATGTAAAATGGGTACATAATTGCAAAATACACTAATTCTTCTTTTACCTCTGTGTTATATTTATTGTGATAAAATATATCTAACAAAAAAGATGCCTTTTTAGCCATTTTTAAGTATACATTAACATTCACAATGCTGTGCAACCATCACTAGTATATGCTAATTTTTAATGTTAACTAATAAAAGTTTCTTTACTTGATAATTTGAATTTCATGCTCTTTTAGTTGTGAATGATTTTACTTAATTTGCCATGTTGGTACCTGAAAATGCATTATGAATATGGTATAAAATTACTTTCTACATACTACATTTTAAATGAGAACAATAGCATCACATCAATTAAGTGAGGCATGTTTGTCAGTTTCTTGACTCATTTTTGTTAGTAATATTGGGCTAATACTTCTTCTGAGAAATGTATGTATGCTTAGTGTTGCTATCAAGTAGTCTAACTGTGGTTTTATAAATTCTTTAATCATAAATGTTTCTTTAAATACTCATACTTGTGAAACCTTTACAGTGAATTTGCAACTGGAGTTGACAACTGATTTTTTTTTTAGTGTTAGCCTTTATTTACCCTTGATAAACAGCTTCTGTCCTGCTCACCCCCTAATTTTAACTGAGTACTTTAGAAGAGGCTTCTAATTTTACCGTGTATGTCACGCTTGGTTTTATGAACGCCACCTCTTCTTTAAAACGGTGAGCATAATTGGACTCATTTTTCCCTCTTGTGTATCTCCCTGCTGTTGGGTTGGGGTGCTGCTTCTCTCCCTGTCTCGTGCAGCAAGTTGCTTTGCTGCAGGTGTCGTAGGCATTTGTCCCCGATCACAGGTGATAGCCGGGCTGTTCTCGGAGAAGCTCGTCCTGATTTCCTTCCCGGGGGACGGCTGAGGCAAGCCTGTTCCTCAGGTGCAACGGTGTATTTCAGGTCCATGTTGTGCTTCTCTTCCAGTTAGCTCTGTGCTGACCTTTGCATGCTAGCTTCACTCGAATCCATTTTAACCTGTATTCTTCAACGATCCAGGGGCTCCTGAGTGCTTACCTGACTTTCTGCCGCAGCCTGCAGTTTTTGAACATTCCTTGAACTTGTTCTGTTTTGTCATTCTTTTTTTTCGCCTCACCTTGCCCAGTTCCTGCTGATCACCACTTTGCCTGCCTGCCTCATCAGCCAATAGAAGCCAGACACCAAGGTTTTATCTTAGGATATAGGAAGTGTGTCTTAGAAGGAGCCACACAAGCTGCTACATTGGCCTCCAATCTTTAGGGTGTAGGTTTTTTGTGTCATCTAAAACTGTAGCAGTTATAGTTGGGGCTCAGTGAAGGCCATGGTCCCACTCCCCTCCTGCCTTCCACTGTTGTTTGGGTGCTTTCGAAGGGCTCCGTAAAGCGAGATTTTTAAAAATTCAGTATCTGCTATTTTTCTGGGGCCTGCCCTGTGGATACTGTTTCATTTATCTTTGTATTGTAACTACTTTGACATGGACATTTTCAGTCTGGCTACTGTCAGTGCTTGCAAGCAGCCATAGTTAGACATTTTATAGATTTGTGCTTGAACGGGCCCAACTCCGTGAATGATGAAATCAGGTGCCTTACTGTTAACACCCTACATGATTAACTAATGAACGTAGGTACTCTGGAACCTCGAGTCTAAAATTAGATAATGAACCTACATATTCCCATATGCCTCAAAGTCCTGTCTAAACCAAGGAAGTTTAGGTCCATCTTGTCTGGGCTCCACTCCTCCGGCAGATTGAAGTGCCCGTGCCTGTCATTCGTGGCTCGGAGGTCTGGGGCTGCTTATCTGAGTGTGGTCTGGCTGCTGTGCCGCCAGCCTGCGTGCGCCCGTCTCCGACACCGAACAGCTTCCGGGAAGGTCGGGAGATCCCAGATATTCTCCTGCTATGTCCTCTTGTCACTTACCAGAAGCGAGTTTGGCTTCCTTAAAACTGCAGTGACACTTCAGCTACCTGCAAAGGAGTGTGATTCCCAGGTAGTATTAGGAAAGGACACAGCTGGAGTTCTTCACCTCATCCATGCACTTGTCTTGTTAATCCCATTCTGGCACGCAGATTCCATTTTACTGTTTCCTTTCTCTTGGGTTCTCTGCTTAGGCTGGAAGAGGAAGGGCCAAGAAGGATGTCTGTTACTCCTTGAAAGACCCGTCTTTCAGCCACTATGATTCACAAGTGCCCTCACTAAATAGCCTCTGCACATTGCAGAGAGTTTTCAGAAACCCTTGAGGTTCTGACTATGCACCAGAATAGGACAAAGAGCCTAATAAGAATTTATAAAGCCATCTCTGGGAACTTTGCCTCTGGAAAACAGTAATTGTGTAATTTGGCTGGAAGTTCCTTAGCACATAGATTCTCCACACTCCTCAAGTGCCTGTCAGCCAGGTGCCTGCCAGAGCTCTGTCTGGGGACAGGAAAGGAGCACCGGGGCAAGCACAAAGACAATGCAGGAAGAAAGTTAGGGTCTGGGATTCCTGTATGGGTTGAAAGCGACTTGAAAAGTCATAGACTACAAAGATAGAAGAGTAGGATTAGGTAAATCAACAAGAATGTGCTGTACACCTGTTGTGTCTCTTGTGCTGAAGCGTGCCGGGACAAAAGACGTCTTACGGAGCCGCGCTACCAGCTTCAAACCTTTGTGGTCTGGAGGTTCCAGTCTTAGTGCCCACCTCTCTCGCTTCTTGTCTTACTTGCACTTGCTCTTTCCCTGGGCTCTCGTGTTAGCGCTCCCGAGCGTCCTTGTCTGTCTTCTCCTTGTGTATTTCTCTGCTTGCCTTGACCGCCTCCACCTTTAAACTCGGCCTTTCACCCTTTACCCCATTGATGTCTGAAGCCCTGATCACTCTCCAGAGCTCCCTCCAGACACCCTCAGATGGATGCGAAGGCCCCCACATTTTGCATGTTCAAAATCCAACTCGCACTGACACATGCTGCAGTGTGGGTGACCCTTAAAAATAGGACGTCATGTCACAGAAGCCAGTCACAAAAGACCGCATGTTGTATGGTTCCATTCGTATGAAATGTTCAGAATAATCCAAGCCATAGAGACAGAAAGTAGATTGTGGTTGCCAGGGACTGAGGGATTAGGGGGAGGTGGTGGGGGGTTTATGATTGCTAACAGGTGCGGGGTTTCTTTTAGGGGTGAGAAAAATATTCTAAAACTGATTGTAGTGACTGATGGCTGCACAACTCTGTGAATATACTAAAAAAATGTTAAATTGTATGTTTGCAATGGGTGAACTGTATGGCATGTAAATTCTATTTCTTTAAAGTTGTTAGGAATAAAATGAAACTTGCTCTCCTTCCCAGACCACTGGTTTCTTCTCCTGGCCCTGAGCAACCCCAGCTAGCCAGACAAGCTAGAGACCTGCCCTGCCCGTCCTCCTCGTGCTTCCAGCTTCAGCCATTCTAAGTTTTCTTATTTCTGCCACTCATTCATTACTTCATTCTGCCCATTTATTTGAATGGTGGCTTAGTACTCCACTCTGTGGATGTGTTCTTTATTTCAGTGAGCTTCATATTTTTTTGCTTACATACGTTAAAATTTTGAAAATTTATGTACCTCCTTGAACATTTTTTAGGTTGGTATTTTATATCATAAGTTTATGTTGTTATAAGGATATAATTTCTGGCCTATTATAAATACTGAGAGTCTTAAAACTGTTACATCATTCTTTTAAATCTCTGTGATGGAACCTACACACCATAGGAATTTGGTAATTAACTTCATCTGTTTTTTTTTTAAAGATTTATTTATGCATACAAGCTGGGGTACAGGCCAGAGGCGTGGGGGCGGCGAGAGGGTTAACCAGAGACAAAGTGGGGAGCAGAACAGGCAGATCGTCAGAAATACACTGCTGAGGGGAGCAGTGGGCGAGGCAGGGGAGGTCTGCCGCGCCATGTGGGAATCTCCCTGGCCGGGTGTCGAACTCGCATCACCACTGCCAACAGCTCCACAGCGCAGCGCTTAACCGCTGCGCCACCAGGGAGGCCCCTTCATCTGTTTTTTAAGTATGCAGACATTTTCATTGTTTTATCTCTGGTAGCTCAATTTTGTACTCCAACTTATTAGACAAAGGCAAAGAATTGAAAACCATCTGACTTGCAGAGCTGTGCTATGTATTACGAGTTGCTTTGGTTGGTTCACTTTGGTGATACCACACCAGTATCTCAAATTGCCCCTTTTTCGGGGGACCACAGGTGATGCAAAGTACTAATATTCATGATGAGAAGCTCTCTTTCTTGTTGTATAAAGTAGGAGGGAACCAGCCTTAACCAACTATGTGGTAGTTTAATTTTGGAAAGCAAACATTGAAAATTTGAGGCTCTTGAAATTAGTTCCCTCCAAATTGTCTGTACCTGCATATTCCTGGGAAAGTCTTTACCTAGCCTTAAGTATACGAATACCCCAGCTTGGTGATTGCTGACTGACTTAACCCAGCCTCTGTGGGGTCACTTGGGATAGCTTCCCAGTTTTCATTATTTTTAGTACCACTCCAGGGGGCCTTGATATTTTGGCACCTTGTCATAGAGCCCCTTACACATTGATTCTCTCACCAGAAATACATGAAAGGGCCTGTTTAGTCACACCCTAGCCAGCACTCCACATTGCCAGTCTTTATCATCCTCTGCCAACCTGATATTAAAATTCTCAGTTACCTTTCTTTGATTATTAATGACAAGAGCATATTTTTTTTAATGTGTCTGCTGGCTATTTGTATTTCTTCCCTCAATTTCTTTATTTCTACACTTTTGCCATTATTTCTCTTGAGGGATGGTACATTTTTATTGATTTTCAAGAGCTTTTGATTTAATGAGGGCATTATTAACCTGTCATACATTTCGCTGCTGTTTATGTTTTTCAGCTGTTTATGGTGACTCACAGAACTGTGTTCATGATTTGTCAGTTTTGTCCTGTGTGGTGTCTAGATTTCATGTCATGCTTATGCCTGTAAAATTTCTTACTGTGTTTCCTTTAGGTGGTTTTATGGTTAATTTTTTAAACATAGGAATGTTTAATTTGTGTATGTTTTATGATATAATGTATGGCCAGGATCTAATTTTTTCTCCAGTGGGTAGTCAGACTTTCTAACACTATTTATTGAATAATTTGTCATTTCCTACTTACTGAAAATATCATGTTATCATGAATATGCTACATTCTTCAGTATTCCTGGGCTAGTTTGGGGATTTTTGCAGACTAACTTGTTTCCTTGCCTCCTGTGATTTTCTTATTCTATACCTTCACTACTAGCACAGTTATGTGCTAAATCAAAACCCCACTGAATTATACCACTCTTGCACAGATGCCTTCCAAGGACTATGTGGCCTATGAAAAAAAGAATTGTTAGCCAGGCTCAGCTGTGAGCTGCTTTCCTAAGCACATTCTTCACGGACCCTCCGCTTTTTGGAGCATATCATAATATTTTCATATATTTGTACTTTTGTTCCTGCTGATTTCTTGGCTAAAAATAGTACCATGATCTCCATTCTTTCCTTAGTAAACTCTGCTTTACTTTAAAGACCCACTGTAAAACTTTACCCTAACCGCCTCTTTAGCACAGTCCATTTGGCTTCTAACTGTTGTTGCTTATCTTCATATTTCCACAAATGTGTGATCAACTTCTTGAGGATAAAGGATGTCTCATTAGTCTTTACATCTTCCCTTGTTGCCTTTTCTATAGTCTTTAGAAAATGCTTATTGAAGGGCATCAAATCTAATCATTTATGTGGACACACACGCATATGTACATACCATGCACTCAGAAACATCCAACTATAGTTCTGAAAAGTTAGTAAACAGCAATCATTGTGTCAGGGGTCCCAAGAGCACCCAGAGGTTTGATGATTCACCGGGGAGACTCAGAGGACTGGGCATCTGGTGCTGTGCGCTGTGTCCCAGCAGAAGGCTGCCTGGCACAATCAGCAAAGGGAACTGGCACACGGGGCCGAGACCACGGGCTGCCGGGTGCCGGTGTCCAAGCTCCTCTCCCACGCAGGACGGCTCAGTTCCCCCAACTGGGAACCGTGACCCCGCACGTGAAAGGTTGCCAGCAGAGAAGCTCGTTAGAGACTCAGTGCCCAGGGTCTTTCCTGGGGGCCGGGCACACACCCACCTCCCAGGCCCTCAGAAGGAAGCAGGCGGTCAGCACAGGTTCGACATTCAGCAGTTCATGACGGGATCCCCCAGAAAGCGGAGTCCCGGGTGCCCGCCACGGCCAACCTTGTAAGCAGGCCCCCCGAGCACCGCACTCAGTGCTCTGGTAACTCTTTTCTGCACAGCTACATTTTTGAAGAGCTTAATTTCACAGGTGGTAAATACCTAAAGAGGAGGAAAAGAACTCATGTTAGGAATGGTCAGGGAACATGTGTTGAGTACCCTGATTTTTCCTCTCGCCTTAGAGAGAGGCAGGTTGTACACTGAGTCATGAAGAAGCGCAGGACATAGATGTATTTCAGCCAGAGATCCATGTTTGGCAGTAGAATGTAGGGTTGGGTAGAGGTAGGGGCTTGCAAATTATGGAGGGCCCCCGAACTAGGTAGACTATTGAGGATGAGATGTGGTGAAGTCGGACATCTTCCTAAACTGAGAAAGGAGTGAGTGGTACTTAAGGAAGATCACTTGGTGAGAGATCCTTGGGAGGAGACAAGGTGAAGGAAGATCAGCAAGGGAACATTTGCAGTGACACAAGTGTTAGCTTACGAAAGCCTAGGAGAGGGTGGTGCTCATTTATCTAGTTTAACGCTCTGCTTAAAATCGACTTTCGAATAACTGTAACAGTGGAGGGATCAGTCTTAGCAATGTTGTGGAAGAAGCTATGTCGAGTGAATATGATTCAGAATAATTGCACATTTTTACAAGATATTTCAGCTGACAAATTTTTTAAGAATTGTTAGTTAGAATTTCCTTTTAAAGTTGTTAGTAGATATTTTATTTGAAGATCAATATGTATGATTTTTATATAATGAGTAAAGGAATGGAATAGGACACAGTGAAATCTACCTCTCTTTAAAGGAATAATGTTGACAAAAGCAAATATGCAGATATTTTGAACATCTTGTTTACCAAAAGAGAGTAAGAATTTTCTGTCAGCACTGTTTTTGTTTGGAATTAAACATTTCCATACTGATAAAAATGCCAAAAAATAAACCAACTTTTAAATTTCTTGCAGTTTTAATAATATAAGATCCTAGTGAAAGGTAAGGATATATGTATTAATAAATTTATTGATGACCCTGAAAAACATGCCATTCTTCCATTTTTACTCTTTTATTAGTTGCATGGTCTTCCGTCCAGTTTGTAGTCGGTAATTTATTTTTTGCATAGCATCACAGTATAGAGTCCATATTCATCACCCTTTGATCATAGTCTTGTTTTTGTGAGTTCCTTTTCCTGTGTTTATTGAAGCCATGCATCTTTCTATGTTGTAGATAACCATCCAAAAGCAAGAAAGCTTTCTTTCCTGTAATAGCTTTCTTTGCTGATTCAGTCAAGATAGAAGAGTCCATATTGATTTATAGTTAAAGATGCCATGTGATGACAAAGATAAAATACCAGTTTGAGGTTGTATTTCTGTTATATCAGGCTCTGTACTTGAGGGGGCTAAGGTTTTAGAGTCTTCATTTTTTGGCCAGGAATGTCCCCAGTGAAACTCACTCAAAATACAGAGTGCCATTTTCATCAACTTACTAATACCCATATATGGAGTGCCATATATTTCTTTTGTCCTACTGATTTATCATTTTATATCCACTTTGATGTGTTCTGTTGTTAGTTTGTATCTTTGGGGTTCCACATAACCTTTGTGGGGCTCTTGGGTGCAAGTAAACTGTAAAAGTTAAAAAATTTTGAAAATTGCAGTTATGAACAAAAAACTAGTTCATATGTTATAACTGATGCTTCTTTTGAAGTCTGTGTCTTTTCTGTTTTCTCTCAATAGGAGTATACAAACGTTGCCACGGCAATCTAATCTGGAGTTGTTACAAATGGAACTGACACTACAGGACGCTATTTGGGAGCATCTCTTTTTGTCAGGAGTTAGAATTGGCACTAAAACACTAATACTGTAACTTTCTTGATTAAAAAAAAAAGTTTATTTTTCCGTAGTGGAGTGCTGCAACTTTTTAAAACTTAACCTTTGTTTTTAAATTGCAGTATTTTATTTAAAAGTTGCATTAACTACAGTTTCTTTTGCAAAAAGTTTCAAAAGGGCATTATTTGTGGGTGAATTTTTCTCTGAGCATGGTTTCATAGAACTGAGTTGTATCCAGACATTTATATATTGAAATTTTGCTTATGTAATAAAAACAAAAGTATCAGAATTGTATAGTGTCTGTATGTGAACTTTATACAGTGGCCTTATGGTAGCAATTTTTATACCAGATTTTTCTTTACCTGGTGACATTTTGGCTTATAACTTGAAGTTTTCTTAAGTTTCTGAAGACCAAGGCCTATATAATTCATACATTTCATGATATGACATAAGAAGGTTAATGAAAAGGTGCTTCCAAATTTCCATCACGTAGTTGTGAGTGCACTGAATTTTTAGTACTTGGTTCATTAAAGGTCTTCCACAATGATTTGCTCTTTTCCAATTTCAAAATCCTATTATGGAAAATATGTAAAGATTTTATAATCTGTATTCCATCTCACTTTCCCTCAGGGCAAGCTTGTGCATATCTTGTTTTTAAAAGGCTTTTTAAAACTCTGACGGACAAAATCTCATTTGGAAATTGTCCTTTACTACTACAGCATTACACATTCTGCAAAGTGTTTATTTTCAGTTCAGTTGCTATGTATTGAGTACCTGCTTTGTGTAAGATAAAATTGATTGCATTTTAATCCAGTTCTCGATTCCAGTACCTTACGTCTTTGTTTTCTGTGTTCTGCCTATAGTAGTATACATTCTCAGTTAAGTTTTTGTGAAACATTTATTTGTAATAAGATATTGTTGCTCCTTCTACTTGAAAAAGTTACTTGTCAGTTTATGAAAACATTAATTTCATGTGAGGCCTTTAGAACCTGTTGATATAAAATACTGTTCTGTACTTAAACAGAGACAGAACTTTCAAAATCAAAATCTGGCAAGAACTTGATTTTTCATGACAGGAATATAAAATATCTTACTACAAATTTTTAATTTTCTTTTACTTATAAGGGAACCATTTCCTTAGTGAATCAGCAAAAAAGGGAGTAAGAGCACTTGATTAATTAAGATCAGGTAATAAATTTAAGTGGATAGCCCACCTCATCCTGTGTGCCATCTCCACAGGTCAGGGTTTCCAAACAGACATTCCACTGTGGACAATCCACTATGGGAAGAATGAAACATATACATGGTAGTGGTATGACAACTGTTACATTGTATTAGGTACCTATAACATCTGCCTTAAATTTTAAAATAATTTTTCATTTATTCCCATATCCTGGGAGAATAAGAGCCTAATATTTAGCTAACACATAATTATTGTACAGATTCCATCTGAAAATTACAGCAGTGAATAAGAGTGCAAAATACATGGAGCCTGTCTTTATGGTACAATCTGTAGGAAAATGGACTTTAAATGTAAAAATGTAACTTGGTTATTTTTAGTTATTGTAGCATTTTTTTAAGGGCAAGATGGTTGATTCAGTATTAATCATCCCTCACAATAAGAACTCACAACTGAGTTCTTATTTAGACATACTTGGATTTACTTTTGGCACTGTCTCAAAATGCAAAGCATATTATTTGCAAAATGCCTACTTGTAGCCTGTGTATATTAAGACAACATCGGGTGCTTAAGATCTAAGGGCTGAAAAGAAAGACTTTATGATTCAGATTATGAAGTAAGGATAGGGACCATTTGTGTCTTGGAGGAAGGAGGAGCTCATTAAATGTTAGTTGAGTGAATGAGTAATGAGTAGAATGTGTTTAATAGAACTAAATATCTACTTTTTACAAGGGGGATGAACAAAGAGCAGTTTTTTGTTTGTTTTTACTGGGAAGAATTTGAATTCTCCAATGCATTAGACTTTAGAAGAGAAATATCTTTGATTTTATATACCATTTCTTGTCCACTTCCTCCTCTGTATGCTGTGCCCTTCCCTGGCATAGGGAAGACAGAAGATAGTCCCTGCTCCGAGGAGCCTTGGGCTACTGGGGAAGAGATTCACAAAATAACAAATTGCAATATAGATTGTTAAGCAATAGACTGGACATAGATGCAAAAGATCGAGAGAAATTTGGCATTTCTGGTTGAGCATTCCCTGGCCACACTTCTTTCTTACTAGTTTTACAACCCTCAAAAGCACTATTCTATTATGGTTTTGCTGTTTTAAATATCTGTGGTTTGCAGGAAACTGGGTGGTTTACACAGGATCTCTATGTATGTCCTATAGCTGCATGTAAGTCTATAATTTTATCAGTATAAATTTCAGTTTAAATCACCCATAAAATTATCACGGAGAAAACTGCTATATTTTGAAGGGTACATTTTCATTTTTTTCTATTAGAAAAAAGTTTTTACTATCATTTTTGTGGATGCACAATTACAGACTCCATTTTACCCAATGTATCCTGTGTTTTCCAATTTTTTTTTTTTAAAAGACTGGAGCTACTTCTAGGTGGCAGAATAAATGAAGCTGGATCAGAAACTTTCTGCCATTACCTAGCAAACTCAACCATCATCAGCTACGAATTTGCAGCAATAAACACACCAGGAAGCACCGAGTAAATAGCCAGAGTGACCGTCTCGTAATGATGGCCCCAGTGTGGCTGCAAGGACTGCGGGCAGGTGAAGTCTGGGCCATGTCTGAAGGCCTCGGTGCCAGAGACAAGACTCCCTGGGAGCAGGCACTTCCCAGGAAGCCAAACCTTGCAGGATAAGATGAGCCTTTGACTGGATCTAGTGAGCCCTGGTTCTGGACATTTAATGGAAACCCAGAAGAGAAGGGACACCAGGTTCCCCAACAAAGTTCCAGTAAACGAAATGGTTATGAGCTCCGAGTCCATTAAAATACAGAAGATTTGAAAACAGGGATTACAGCTGTAGAATTATGGTACACTGATGGTTCTCAAAGTGAGGTCCCCAACCGCTAGCATCAGCATCACCTGGGAACTTGTTGGAAATATACCCCCACCCCAAAACGACTGAATGAGAAGCTCTGGCAATGGAACCCTTCATTTTTTTTTTAAATAAATCCTCCAGGGGATTCTGATGCAGGTTCAAACTTGAAAGTCACTGGCTTACTTGGTAGCTCTTTTAGGAACCAATAGCCCTTATGATGTGGAGACATTTTTCTGAAGTTCAGCAGCCCCTTTGGTTTCTAGATTTTTTTTTTATAACATCAAACAAAATCTATTGTAAAATTTAAAAAGTATAATGATTCCCACCATCAATCCTGTCTGTAGATATGAATAGAGAGGTCTGGAAATATGCCACCCACTGTTGACACTCGTGATTTTTTTAAGTGGTGGGATTATGAATGACTGCTTTTCTGTATTGGTTGAGTATAATGAATGTTGTATTTTATAGAATAAAGTCATTCTTTTAAAAATGTGGCTAATGATATCCATTGTATACCAGTTACTAAGATCCATGTAAACGAGCTTTACCTCCTAGGACTGCCTGTTTCGACATAGTGGGGTTTGACCCCCCCCACCATTCTTCCTCCTACATCATCAAAGGTGAGTAAACTTAGTTAAGATTGTGTTGTGTTAACTTTTTAATCAAATTATTGATTTATCATATTTATTATTATATCCAATATTCATTTTCCTGCTGATCTTTTTATTCTCCTTCCCCTTGATCTTTTCTAAAAAAAAACCCCTTTTTTCCTTCACTGTAAAAGTACATAGAGTAGTATGTAAAAGGAAGAAATATTCATTCATAATTAAACTAACATTTTGGTATTTTTCTTGAATTTTTTTGGTAGATGAGGCATTTTGTATATGTATATTCAGTCTTTTCAGCTAGTCATCTCTTCTGAAGCTTTTATTATCACCCTTCCCTAAGGGAAGGGTAGCACCTGGCTATCTGGACTCATTTGCTTAACTCTTTTGTCCACTCTACTATTTTTAAATTCATGTTTATATTTATCATCGCCCCTGGCTGTTTTGGTATTTGTGGAATTCAGTTGCTTCTGTCTCATGCCCTTGGCTTCCCCGCCATCTCCTCTGCCTTGGACCCTCTCCGCTTCCTCTGAGGCTTCTGCCCTCTGTCTGCCCTCCTGTTTTGGTGCTCCTAAGAGTTCAGTCCTGAGTTCTTTTCTCTCCTCCCACATTTTTCTTGGATAATTTAGCATGTATTTTGATACTCTGTGTTCATTAATATTTTTTAAAAATTGTCTCCAGTCTCGACCTTTCTCCCCAAGCTCATAGGAATTTCCACCTGAATGTCCTACAGTGTCTCAAACTCATCCTGTCTGAAACTGAACTGAACTCCAAAAGTGTTCTTCCTCTGCTCATGATCTCGGTTAATAACCCTTGAATTCCGAGACACTCGGGATCCAGGCAGTCCTCTGAGATTCTGCTCTTGCCAGTTTTTGGAAAAAAATCTCTCCTTGAATGAACAGCCATCACAGCTGTCACTGTTATCCCATCTGACCGTTGTCAATACCCACTATGGTGTGCAGGGAAGGTGACAGGTAACAGTACCACAGCTTCGAGTTCACTAGAGGCTTCCCAAAGTTAAGTAGTTTTCCCAAACTTACTTAATGAGTGGTAGAACTAGCAACTACGCCTTCAGACTCAGGATCGTCCCTCTTACCATAAGAATAGCAGCTCACCTGTACTAAACAATGTCGGGAAATGTCTAGCAGTCTCTAGCAGTTTCTCTTCACAGAAAACCTAGGAGGTAGTGCTGCTGTTATCCCTATTGCACAGATGAGGGAACTGAGACACACAGGAGATCGTATAGGATTGACCAACCAATCCTGTAACCACCACCACAATCAAATTACAGAAACTTTTCTTTTTGCCCCAGAAAGTTCCTTTGTGCCCCTTTGTGGGCAATCCCTTGCCCCACCTCCAACGCCAAACAAGGATATGTTTTCTATTCCTATGATTCTGCCTTCTCCAGAATGCCATATATAAAAAGAATCATAGAGAATGGAGCCTGAGTTCTTTGACTTAATGCTTTTAAGATTTCTCCACGTTCTTGGGTATAGTTCACTAGTTCTTTCCTTTTTATTGCTAAGTCATATTCCATTGTCTGGATGTACTGTAATTTACTTCACTACTTGATGGACATTTGTTGCATCTACCTTTAGGCATTTATGAGTAAAGTACAGGTCTTCATGTAAACATGTTTTGCTCTCACATAGGTAAATGCCTAGAAATAAGAATTCTGGGTCATATGGTAAGTAGATGTTTAACTTTGTAGGAAATGACTAAGTGGCTGGGTGCCTCCACTCTCACTGGCAGTGTGTGAGAGCTCAGCAGCCCCGCATCCTCACCAGCTTCAGCTGTTTTGTATTTTTAGCCATTCTAGTAGGTGTGATACAGCGTCTTATTGTGATCTAAATATGCATTTCCTTAGTGACTAATGTTGAATATATTTCCATGTGCTTATTTCCCTGCACTCTTAGCCGCTCTGCTAGCCTTCCTCCCAGCAGAGTGGACCTACCCTTGAAGCCCCTCAAATGTGCTTCAGTCCTGCCTTTACCTGCACACACGCTCTTTCCTGTCTCCTTTTCCCCAAATGCCTTTCCTTCCATCTGCCTGGTCACTTGCTTCCCACTAGACCCTTAAGACTCAGGTTGATAGTTTTGCCAACCAAGTCTCACTGGGTTAGCTGCCCCTCCTCTGAGTTCCCAGAATCCTGAACCATGTCCCTGCTTAAGCCATTAAGCAAACCAAATGGGGACCACAACCTATTTCTCTCTTTATTCCCCCTAGCTTGGTGTTTGACATAGGAGTAGCCAAAAAAAGCACTTGTTGAATGAATCAAGGTGTCTACGTTAGCTAAAACCTTATGGTGACTTCTTGGTACCTAGAGGGAAAAAGGGATTAAATTCTAGTGACTTGATTATGAAACATTTAGAGAGAAATGCAGGGAGGTGGGCTGGCTGCTTTTCAGTTTTCCTGTTTCCTCAACCTCATCTTCCAGGAACCTTCTACTTTATATTGTAGTTCCTCGAGGACAAGGAGAAGCAGCATGAGGAAACCACAAGACTGGGCCTCTGCTCCATGCCAGGTACCGGGAAGTAAACTGTCTCATTGGTTGTCCTCAGTGGGCTTTCTCCTGACCCCAAGCCTGGGCTTATCATCATCCCCAGCCTTGCTGCCAGTCCAGGTTGTACTTCTTGGGCCTCCTTTTCCCATATGGGATTCTTAAACCTCAAGAACAGATGTCTTGTAATTTCCCTTGCTTTATTTGTCTTGAGGCCTACCAGCCACAGAGCAGTCCGCAGTAAATGTTATAAGCATTAAAAAGAGCAATGAGAGCCTCCCTGGTGGTGCAGCGGGTTACGCACAGCACTGTGAGGCTGTCCAGAGCCACTGCAGCACGGGTTTGATCCCTGGCCAGGGGGATTCCCACAGGGCGCAGCAGATCTCTCCTGCCTCGCCCACTGCTTCCCTCAGGAGTGTACTTCAGTTGATCTGATCTGCCTGTTCTGCTCCCCACTCTGTCTCTGGTGAATCCTCTCACCACCCCACGCCTCTGGCCTATGCCCCAGCTTGTATGCATAAATAAATCTTTTTAAAAAAGAGCAATGAAATCTAGAAAAAAATTACATTTTTCTTAGTAGATCAGAGCTGGGGGTGGGAAACAATACGTCATTGTTTTTAAGACTACAAAGCATGGTGCTGTGGTTCAGTTACTTTTTATCTCCACCAAAGTTAGATGTCTTTACCATGCATTTCAACCAATTGTCTATCTTAAACTTTAAGAAGTGTTTCAAACTTACAGAAAAGTTGCATTGGCCTTTTCCTGTAAGCAAGCTTGCTTCCTTCCCTCCTATTTGTTGCTAATATGACTCATTCCTACTGTTTCAGTGGCTAATGATTTGTTTTGGTGCCCAGTTTTGTGCTTTGACCATTGGGATCCCAGTTAGGTGATTACTATGATTTTTACTTAATAAAAATAATACTTTTTAACACTCCTTTACTTTGTGGCATAACAAGATGCTCTAGACTCATCTTGGATATTTCCTGCCCAAGCCTTGAAATCAGCCATTTCTCCAAGGAGCTCTGGATCCTTTTAGTGGGGAATAGTATTAGAGACCCAGATGTGGATACTAGTACCTGAAGGTGCCCAAGACATACCGCCCCAAAATTCTCAGAATTGGTCTCAAGATGCCCCACTCCGGCATGCAGAATATTTTGAACTACGTATAATGAAAGCCCTGGAGGATGATGGTAAGTTTTTGCTTTTACCCGAGGCCTTCATCCTTCCCTAATCTAAGAAGAGATCATAACTTCCTAAGCTTTTGCCTTTTCTTAATTGAAGAAGCAATCACTGCTCCCCTTTTTATGACCTAGAAGAATGTAGCTTGGGGTGGGGGTTGTCATCCAGGTGAAGCTTTATCTCTAAACTGTCCACTATCTGAGAATCTCATCTCTATTCTGAAAGTAAAAATGAGGTCATTCCCTCCTTGCTATGTGTAAGGATGGAGTCATCCCCTCCCCTCTCTGTGCTGCCTTGACCCCCCAACCCGGGATTTATAACCCTTTCTCCCTAACTAATGAGAGGATCTGCATAGTCACTGTAACTCCCCACTGCACATTATTATTTCCTTTGCTAACCCATCTGATACTGCTTGATTACTTGTCCAGCCCAAGAAGAACCCAGTAGAATTGGGGATTTCCCTATGCCTTGACAGACCCATGATTATTGGGGTGTCTTTGCTTATAAGCTTATAAGTACTTTCAGCAACCATAGCTGAGAAACACAAACACACATATATTCTTGCATATTGTATATGCATACATATTTTAGAAATAACAAGGTTGCATCAAACCTCTCATCCATTTTCCTGGCTCCCGACATCAGATCATTTATTCATTTTCTCAGCCTCACAATACATCTAAATTGTTTCAGAATTGCTTCACTCATACCACTACAGGGAAGAAACCTACTAAACATAGTTAAGGATTTGTTTGTAGATCTCCACTCCTTACCCTCAAAGATAGATGGTATAAGTACTGGATTCAAAAGTTACTTGGATTAGTTTTCCCTTCCCCAACCTACATAACATAATTGTGTTAGTCATTGGAAATGCAATTGACTTTTTTCAATTTGCTTTCAGATTTAGCTTGTTCCCCCTTCCCATGCTTGCTGATTTAGTTTGCTTTTTTGAGTATGTAGATCATGAATGTGCTTCCACAAATCAAGACTAAGAGAAGATATACTTAGAGAAATGTCACTCCCACCCATAGTCCTTCAGCACCAATCCCTTTCACTCCTTGTAGGCACCGACTTCTGGCTTTTTCCTTCCAGTGATTCTTTTGGGAAAAGACAAGCAGATATGTGTATGTTTTTGATTTCCCCTTCTTCCTTACACAGAAGGTAGCATCCTCTATATCCTCTTTTGCACTTCCCTCTTTTCACTCAAGAAATCCTGGCAGTGGCTCCATTTCGGATAGTGATTGTCCTCATCTTCACTACAGCTGCATAGTACTTCTTCTGTAGCTGGGCCATTGTTCAGCCACTCTCTTCCATTTGAAATTTGGGTAGTTTCTGATATTTTGCAATTACCAATGATACTGTAATTAATAAAATTGTGCATATTTATTTTCATCTTATTGGAGGTAAAATTTTAGGGTGATTCCAAGAAGTCCAAGAAATGAGATTGCTGGGCTGAAGGGCAAAATGTATATGGAATATTCTTAGGTTTTGCTGGCTCTTCTCCATAGGAGTTGTACCAATTTGAACCCCCTAGCCCCCTACCCCAAAAAAATGTAAGAGAGTGCCTGTTTCCTCACAGCCTGGCCAATGGAGTATGTTGACAAAGTTTTGAATTTTTGCCAATCCAATCATGAAAGATTGTCTCTCATTGTGTTTTAATTTGCATCACAACCAGAAATATTTTAATTTTAAAATGTTAGGAAAAAGGCTTGGTTACACGTGTGATTATCAGGTATTGAAACACATTTTGTAGACTCTTAACTTGGTATTTCCTAGAAAACTCTCAAAATAGTTTTCATGCTAAAAAATTTTTAACACACATCCCACCCAAAGGGACAGATGACTTCCCAGTCCTTCCGACCGTTCTTTTTTTTCCTTGTTTGCAACTTGGTCTCTTCCTATTCGTGCGTTATCAAGCAGGGACTCTTCTAAAGTTTTCTTGCCCCACCTACTGGGCAAGGAAGGGAATTGAGAGCTGCTTTTGCAAAGGCTGCTTAGAGATCAGTTGAGTTTTTACACCTACCAAGATATTCTGCCTCACAGATTTTAGCACAAACCAAGAATCTAAAGTGAACAAGATATGGCGATTTATAGTCATGACTTCAGCATTATTTCTAGAGCATGTAAAACTTAACCACATTTTAGAGAGTGTTAATTAATAACAGTAGTTGACATCTTTTCTTGGCTGTGCTAATTGTGTAATCTTTGGTGACAGCTGTTTCTATAGTCAGTCTCTGGGGCTTCAGATGCTCATTTTAAAAAGTTCTTTATGCTAAATGGAGACAACTTTTTTTCATGTATAAGAGTAATACATGCTTGATGGGGGAAAAATCCTAGCAAGTACAGGAAAGCACAAAAAAGAAAATTTAGGGCCTCCCCGGTGGCGCAGCGGTTGAGCACTGAGCTGTGGAGCTGTCGGCAGCAGCGACGCGAGTTCGACGCCCGGCCGGGGAGAATCCCACATGGCGCGGCAGACCTCTCCTGCGTTGCCCGCTGCTCCCCTCAGCAGTGTATTTCTGATCTGCCTGTTCTGCTCCCCACTCTGTCTCTGGTGAACCGTCTCGCCACCCCACGCCTCTGGCCTGTACCCCAGCTTGTATGTATAAATAAAAAATAAATCTTTAAAAAAAAAAAGAAAATTTAAATTACCTTACTCCCGCCTCTCAATGGTAACCATAGTTAATAGTTTGGTCTCAATTTTTTTTAAAGATTTATTTATGCATACAAGCTGGGGTGTAGGCCAGAGGTGTGGGGCGATGAGAGTGTTCACCAGAGACAGAGTGGTGGCCAGAACAGGCAGATCGACCAAAGCACATTGCTGAGGGGAGCAGTGAGGAAGACAGGAGAGGTCTGCTGCACTATGTAGGAATCTTCCTGACTGGGTATTGAACTCGTGCTGCAGTGGCTCTGGATAGCTTCACAGTGCTGCACTTAACCCGTTGCGCCACCAGGGAGGCCATAGTCTCAATTTTTATGAGTTTTGGTCTGTATATACACACCGTGCATGTGTGTACATGGATACATAAATATACAAAACCCTCACATTTTTCTACATATAATACACTTTTTTTTAACAAAGGATAGACAGTAGCAAACTTAGCATTTGTATTTTGTTTTTGTAACTTAACATACAGTAAGAACATCTTTTCCTATCCATCATAAAGCTCCGTAGCATAGTGGCTGATTACTACAGGGTATTCTTTATAACTATACCTTAAACCTTTTTATCATGAACATATGGTTGCTTATAATGTTTTAGCATCGTAAACAGCATCTATGAATATAGATTTTTGTCCACATGACTATTATATTAGCCTTAACTCCTAGAACTGTTGGATCAAATAGTGCATGTTTTTAAAAATACAGACACCGGGGTAAGCAGAATAATGCCCCTTTACCAATGCTGTCCCTGTCTAATCCCAGGCTCATGGCTATGTTACCTTACCAGGTGAAAAGAATTTCGTAAGTGTGATTAAGTTAATGATCTCAGGATTGGGAAATTATTCTGGATTATCTAGGTGGACACATTGTAATCACAAAGGTCATCATTAGGGAAGTGGGGAGACAAGAGTCACAGAAGGAGGCTTGATGACTGGAGGTGAGACCAGAATGATGTGGTTGCTGGCTGGCAAAGGGCCATAAACCCAGGCATGCCTGCGGCCTCTGGCCTCTAGAAGTTGGAAAGGGCAAGGAAAATAACTCACCCCTAGAACCTTTGGAGAGAGTCCAGCCCTGCCAACATACTGACTTCAGTCCAGTGAGGCCCAGTGTGGGTTTCTGATCTCTTAAGCCCAGAACTTAAGATAGTAAATTTTTATTGCTTTAGGCCACTACAGTGATAGGAAACTGATATACACATTTTAAAACAATTGTCCTAAATAAAGCCTATGTCCATATACAGTGGTCTCTTGCTCTACCCCTTTGTATTTTTCAGTTCCACTCCCCAGGGGGAACCACTTCTCTTTACCCATTTCTTCTGGATTTATTTCCCTATGTCTTAATAATATGCCTATACTGCTAGTTCCTGATTTATTAATATTAGGCACTATTAATGAGTTCCTTTTATAATAGATGAGGGTTCAGCTCTCCTGTATTACTCTCCTCACTTTCAACCCCAGTCTCCTAGTTGCCATATTTTTTGTTAATTGATATTGCTTTACATTATATGACTACATAGAGAGCTTGTTTCTTTTTTTACAACCTATTATTTTTGTTTTTCCTGATGTTAATTGCTGCCTTGATTGTCTGATTTGCTTGAATCTTAGGACTCATTCATATCCTCTGTGTTAGTTTTCTATTACTGCTACAGTGAGGCTAGAAGTCCAAATTGGGCCTCACTGGGCTAAAATCAAAATGTTGGTAGAGCTGCATTCCTTTTGGAAGCTCTAGAAAAGAACCAATTTCCTGGCTTCTTACAACTTTAAGAGATTGCCTGCATTCCCTGGCTAATGGTTCCTTCCATCTTCCAAATCTCTGGATAATCTTCCAATCCCACAGTCAACCGATTAGCAACCTTAATTCCATCTGCAGCCTTAATTCCTCTTTTCTATATAACCTAGCATTTTCACAGGTTCTGGGGATTAGGATGCAGGCATCTTTAGTGAGTTCCTTTTATAATAGATGGAGAGGAGGAGGCAGACATTGTCTTGTTTGCCACATTTGCCATCAAATCTTACAAAATTTATTAGTAACACATTCCACATACTCAGTTAAATCAGACCTTCCTCATGGGGCTGTCCATTCTGTTCAAACTGAACTGATTGCTTGCTGGCCCTGTTACAGTCACCCAAATATTTTTCTCTCATCTTTCTTTAGTTATGCACCCTCCGTTTTCTGAGTTTCATGTCTTCTGCTTAGTATACTCCTTTCTTTTACTGGAGCACATCCTCCTGGCATCTCTGAGAAAAAGTACCTGGGAGGTATTCATTTGGAGTCCTTACATGTCTGAAAATGTCATTCTTCCACCTTAATATTTGATTGATGGGTCTGGCAGGAAAAAAAATCTGCACTTAAACTGGGTCACAGAGACCGGATTAATAAAGGATTATTTATGAAGATGTGGCCAGGGTTTAGGGGAAACAGCAAAGAATAGATTAATATGCCATGGGTAGAGATCTTTTACTACCTAAGAGCTAATGGGCAAAAGGAGGAGGTCTTGTTTCAAATTCTGTGAGGGTCTCCATATGGGAAAGGGCAGCAAAGGGAGCTGTGGTCTTCAGTAGAAGGACACAGTCAATAGGTGACATGGTTAGAAGGGAGTGAAGGGAATATATACACCCTGACTCCTCTCCCTTCCTCTGCCCATCTCTATTAGTTCTGTCTATGAATGAACCTGACAAAAAAATCCCTTCATACTTCCAGGACCCAGAACAGGCTGGAGGAGAACCAAGAATGGAAAAAGAAGACACAAGCTGTATCAGGTAGACAAGGAAGGGTCCCAGGACAAGGATAGGACAGGACTCAAGGTCAGAACTTGGCTGTTCCCACTGGCTGGTAAACAACAGGTTAAACAAACCTGATGACTCTAGGCCCAGACACCTGCTGTCATAAATCTCCTTGGCCCATTGTTAGTGGGTTTTTTTTGTTGTTGGCATTCAAAAAATCATGCTGTTCATTTATTGAACAGCCCATTGTTTTTGTGTTTTGTTTTGTTTTTTACTAATTTCCCCTCTTCCTGTGCATTCCTGTGCTGTCTCTTTACTGCTTATCAAGTCGACTGTAGTGGAAGGAAAGAGCGATAGTCCTTGAGACCAGGCCGATTCAAACAGGAGCTGTGGGCACACCGCCTCCACGCTCACCTTGGAGATGGTCACGAGCCCTGCGCGATGCCCAAGCTGCAGCCATGGGGGCTCAGGGCTCGCAAAGCTAACTGGACTTTAGCCACGCCCACTCTCCCTGCTTTCTCAGCCAATGAAGTTTAATTCCTTCGTTCTTGTCAAGCCCCAATCCTAAAACGTATCTAGACCCCTAGCCCTGGCACCTTGAGGAGTCTCTCATACCCAGAGAGGTCTCCCCAGAGCTCTCTTCCTTGCTCTTTTGCTAATCAACAAGCGCCAATTCCTTGGCTGCCCTCACCGCTGTCTCCGGAGCCCCTCTCAGCCTTGCCCAGAGGGTCTCAAGAACCCCTTCCCAGGTTGGGGGCAGGGACCCTCGGGCCATCCCTCTGATTTCCAGTGCGGGGAGCAGGGGGCAGCATCTGGTTCCCTCCCAGCTTATCCACCTGTGTCCTCGGAGAGTGGGCTCAGACTGAGGATGTGGGGACATCCTCTCCCTCGTCCAGTGACATCAGTATGCGTCTGGTCAGGAAAACGGGCCTCTCCCCCTGTTTCAGACATAGGAGTTCGGGAGGTGGAATGAGGGGCTAACAAAGAAGCTGGAAGAACTGGAAGGGGTGGTGAGGGCAGAGGGCTGGACACCGTCCAAAAGGCCAGAGGAGTTGACATGAATGTCTTGGCCTGAACAGCCAGAACTGGCATAGAAGCTACAGCAATTCTCAAGACTCTCCGAGAAGTTCCCACAGTTGCCCCCGTTTGCAGCAGTAGCATTCTCAAGACTTAACGGAAGCTGCTGTGACCCTCGTCTGCCTGGTTTCCAAGGCCTCCGCGAACCAGAGTTCAGTTTCCGTTTCTCCACATCGGCGGCTCGGGGAACCGTTTCTCTCGGCTCCTCAGTGTTTCTGGAGTAGGAGCCGGGCGTCCTGTGGCTGGCAGGGGCGGAGGGCACGGCGTGGACGGCCTGGCGTGGTGCTAGGGCTGTGGCCAGGGGATCCCATAGAGTTGACTGTCTGCAGAGAATGGGCTCCCATCGTGTGCCTGGAGGGTCACCCTGGCAGAACAGGGTGCGGAGGGGCGTGAGGGTGCAGCCGCTCAGTGTGCAGACACGGTGCTGTCTCCTGACCTCAGTCCTGCGTCTTGCCAGAGGGCCTCTCCTTGGGATGCTCTGGGTGGCTTCCTCCTAGGCCTGTTGCCCTTCCCAGGCTGCTGTTCGAACCCCCAGAGCACTTGAAATGTCCAGTCCTTTGGCATTTCCTCTGTGTCCCCCTGTCCTTCTGGGGGTGTCCCGCTTTATTCCTTTATCATCATTTTAACAGGATTTGAGAAGGAAACATGGTAGAACAAGTAGCCAGTGTGCTCAGATTAATCAGAAATGCGCATTTTTCAAGACTTTGCTACAGTTGTTAAGTTAGAGGCTCACTTAAAATGTCCTGCAATGATAACTTTTTTTTAAGATTTATTTTTTATTTATACATACAAGTTAGGGTACAGGCCAGAGGCGTGGGGTGGCGAGAGGGTTCACCAGAGACAGAGCGGGGAGCAGAACAGGCAGATCAGAAATACACTGCTGAGGGGAGCAGCAGGCAGGCAGGAGAGGTCTGCCGCGCCATGTGGGATTCTCCTCGGCCGGGCGTCGAACTCGCGTCGCCGCTGCCAACAGCTCCACAGCGCAGCGCTTAACTGCTGCGCCACCAGGGAGGCCCTGCAATGATAACTTTTAAATGTTTATTTGTTCAGTTACCTTTTCCTAAGATATTCAAATAAGGAAAAATATGAAGTAATTAAAAAACAAACTTTTCTGTTAATGAAATTATGCTCATCAAAGAAAATCTGGAATAGCTCCAGGCACTGTCCTAAGCACTTTACAGGCTTGGCCCACTGCAGTCTCACGCCAACCCATTTTCCAGATGAGGAGCCTGCAGCACAGAGAAGGTAAGAAACCTCCCCAAACTGCATGTCGGGGAGCGGTGGTTGAAACCTGAATTGTTCATACTCAGGTGATAGAATGGGAAAGGATCAACTACAGCTACATGACTCTAAGGTGATTTTCAACCTTTTGGGGTATTTGCTCCCACAGTTTGGCATGTATTTTCCAACTTAAAAGGCAATTGCATGTATAAGGTATGTAAGCATAAGCCCCCGCCCCAAGCTTCTCAGATTCCGTTATCAGACTACTGACGAGCAGTAAAAACAATGACAATTATAGCATGTGGAAGTCATCATGTATTTTAGTATTGTTACCCATTTAAAAAAATGTCTAGAGGTAAGAAAACAAAAAAAGCCTGATATTACAGTTTTGTAAATGTGCATTTCATCACTGCGTTGTTATCAGCATTTTACATGTATACAATTTTCCTATTAAGCAAACACAAGATCCATTTAAATTTTATATTAAGATCATTGAATAGGAATTCTAAACCATAAAAAATATTGTGTGTTTTACTCAATTCCAGATGGTTTCCTAGTTTTTAATATCTGATATACAAATGACGGTACGTTCCCTGGCCTCTCCCTCCTGCTAATGGACCCAGGGCGTGGCACGTAGCCTCCCTGTACCCCAGTCTCTTCACTTGGAAAAGGAGGATGGTAACATTTACTTCACACTGTTGTTAGGAGAACTTAAAAGAGGCTGAAGGAAGCTCCCTGCTCCTCCATAAGTGGTAGCAGTTATTATCTTAAGATAACTCTGCTGCTCCGAGAGATTTTCGAAAAATTGGTAATGAGCTGTATTTTTATATAAGGTTGAACCATTTGATGCCTTTATTTGGACACAGAAAAATGTCTAGTTCCCAGCTGACAGGACGCTCGCGCTATGTACAGTTGGGAAACACTGAAGTGTATGTCAGAGTTTCTAGGAAATTTAATTATGAATGCATGTCACTTTCCTTTTGTGAGTCCCTCTTAGTCAGTACGTTCCCTGGGAAGTGGACGGTTAGATATTCAACATTCGATTGGACACAAGGGAAAAGAAGGTTTGGGCTAAAGAGCACTAGATTCTTGAGCTGAGGTCAGCTGAGAGGCTGGATGGCCAGGAAAGCCACCATTGTCCTGAAAACAGTGTGATCTCCGTACAGAATGTCAGATAATTCCTTCAGAAATCTTACCAGGAATTCTAACTTCTTCCCAGAAGGTTATGAAATACATTCTCCAAAAGTTCTATTCCAGACAGGTTTAATATTTCACAATCAAAGTTATGAGAAGAAGAAAAAGTGACTTAAGAATCCTGCAAGAAAAAAAGCCCCCGCCCCAAGCTTCTCAGATTCCATTCTTAGAACACTAAAGAAGAGTTGCCAGCACAAAAACATGACAATTATAGCATGTGGAAATCATCATGTATTTTAGTATTGTTACCAGTTTTAAAAAAGTCTAGAAGTAGAAAAAAAAGCTGATATTACAGTTTTTGTGATTACTCATATCCTAAGCTAGAGCTTGAGGAAGCCAGTTATAATGGAGTTTCATTTTTCTTCTCTTGGTTGTGTCTCCAATCTCTTTTTTTCCCATTAAAATGAGGCATCATTCCCACTTGATGGAAAAAAACCAAACATTTTTGGCATAAGGTCCTTGTTCTCAGCTGACCAGGGGCAGATGGGCTAAAGCTAGAAATGTATATTCTTATAATTAATTCTGTGACATTAAGGGGGGCTTTGGAGCAGAGAGAGAAAGAAGTGGAACCCCACAGCAGGGTTACCCAGCTGTTCTTGCCATCCCCAACACTCACACCCCCTAGTGGGGGTCCCTTGGTCTCCCCTAGGCTGTCAGCCTTGATACCAGCACAGAGAATAACTCACCTCCAGATATTCAGAGGTGAGAAATTCTAAAGCTGTCTAGTGGTCAGGTATTACTACTCACCATCTTACTAACATCACTTTTTTCCCCAACACCAGCCGTTATTTCCTCTTTGACCCTTTCTCCCTATCCCCTCCCTCTTGACCTCAGAAACCTCACTAAGTTTATTAATGGCTACTAGTTTTTATATGTATTTCTACTTTGTTGAATTGTCCATTATGTATATGTCCAGTATTTGTCTTTGTGACATGATTTACTGCACATAATTCCCTTGAACTTCCATTTTGCTGTGAATGGCACCATTTCATCTTTCCTTATGGTTGAATAGTATGCCATAGTGTGAATATGCCACATCTTTTTAAAGATTTTATTTATTTATGCATACAAGAACTGGGGTGCAGGCCAGAGGTGTGGGGGATGACAGGGTTCACCAGAGACAGAGTGGGGAGCAGAACAGGCGGGTCTACTGAAGTACACTGCTGAGGGGAGCAGCCTGCGAGGCAGGAGAGGTCTGCCGCGCCATGTGGGAAGCTCCCTGGCTGGGGATCAACCTCCCAGTGGCTGTGGATAGATTCATAGTGCTGCGACTTAACCCCTTGTGCCACCAGGGAGGCCCGCCACATCTTCTTGATGTAATATGTCCATGGGCATTTAAGCTGCTTCCACGTCCTACCTATTGTTGAGTAGTGCTGCAGTAAACATTGTAGAGCATATACTTTTTTGATGCTTTCACGCTGTTTGTATAGATGCCAAGGAGTGGGATATGGTATTTTCATGTTTAGTTTTGCAAGGTAAATCCAGATCACTTTCCAAAATGGTTGCACCAGTTTACCTTCCTACCAAAAGTATAATAGGGTCGCTCTTTTTTCACAGCCTCTCTAGCACTTTTTTTTTTTTAAAAATATGTGCCATTCTCACAGGTGTAAGATGATACCTCATTGTGTTTTTTTTTTTTAAAAGATTTATTTATTTATACATACAAGCTGGGGTACAGGCCAGATGCGTGGGGCGGCGAGAGGGTTCACCAGAGACAGAGCGGGGAGCAGAACAGGCAGACCAGAGATACACTGCTGAGGGGAGCAGCGGGCGAGGCAGGAGAGGTCTGCCGCACCATGTGGGATTCTCCCCGGCTGGGCCTCCAACTAGCATGGCTCGCTGCCAACAGCTCCACAGCACAGCGCTCAACCGCTGCGCCACCAGGGAGGCCCCTCATTGTGGTTTTAACCAGAGTCTCCCTTATAAAAATTGATGATGAGTAGTTTTCCATGTGTCTATTGGCTTTCTGGGTACATTCCTGGTGAATTGTCTGTTCAGATCTGCTGCTCATTTATTAATTCGGTCATTTTAAAAATTTGTTGAGGGCCTCCCAGGTGGCGCAGTGGTTGGGCGCTGCGCTGTGGAGCTGTTGGCCGCGGGCGATGCGTGTTCGATGCCCAGCCGGGGAGAATCCCACATGGTGCGGCAGACCTCTCCTGCCTCACCCACTGCTCCCCTCAGCAGTGTATCTCTGGTCTGCCTGTTCTGCTCCCCACTCTGTCTCTGGTGAACCCTCTCGCCGCCCCGTGCCTCTGGCCTGTACCCCAGCTTGTATACATAAATAAAAATTCTTAAAAAAATTTTGTTGAATCCTGTATGTTTTTAAAATATATCTTAGACATTAACCCCTTGTTGGTTGTCTAATGTGTAAATGTTTTCTCCCATTCAGAATGATGCATTTTTTAATCTACTTATCTTTTGCTTTGGAAACGTTTTTTAATTTGAAGTAATCCCAATTGTTTATTTTTGCTTTTATTTCCTTTGGGGTTGACTCTCCAAAAACATCTGTTCCATTGATCCATGTATCTATTTTTATGCTAATACCATATTGTTTTAATTATTCTTGCTTTATAGTATAGTTCAAAGTCAGATAACATGATGCCTCCCTTTCTCTCCTTTTAAAAAAATTTTAAAAATGTATTTTCTTATGTTTTTGTTAATTTTTGGACAGTATTTGATTTCTCCTCTCAGCTGTAGTCCTGTAGTTCTTCCACCACCATAGCCCCGTGATCCATCACCACCGGTCCTTGTGCTCGTCCCTCCTCTGTTTTCATCCCTCTCCTTTCCCCTCCCCTGCTGTTTGCCTCAGATCTATGGTCAGCTTGCACGTTTTGTCTTTTTTCCTGTTCCTTTGTTTGGTTTCTATAAATTCCACATATAAGTGAAACTATTAGGTATTTCTCTTTCTCCTTCTGGCTCACTTTGCTTAGAATAATCCCTTCCAGCTCTATCCATGTTGCTGCAAATGGTCTCTCCTTTTTCCCTCAGGATCGCTTTTGCTCTTCAGGCCCTTATCTGGTTCCATATGAACTTCAATATTCTATTCCCATTTTGTTTAGTGTTTTTATCATAAATGGATGCTGAATCTCATTAAATGTTTTCTCTGCGTCAATTGATAGATGATTTTAATCTTTACTTTTGCTGTTATATTACATTGTTTGACTTATATATTTTATTTTTTTATAATTAAAACATTTTTAATATATATTTTTATTTATATCATTTACATTATTGTGTATTCCCTGTGGGTTACCCACCACCAATTCACCCGTGAACCGTCACCAGAGTCCCTTATGCACTTTTTCTCCCCCGTATTGAATCCTTATCCTCCCCCTCCCTTGCTGAATGTCTCTCATTTCTGGTTGTCTGTTAGTTTTTGTTTCTCTTTTGTTGTTGTTGTTATTTTCTCCTACTGATCTCTTGTTTGGCTCCCCTATAGTCCTCCTATAAGTGAAACCATGCTATATTTTTCTTTTTCCTTCTGGCTTATTTTGCTGAGCATGATCCCTTCTAGCTTCATCCATGTTGATGCGAATTACATGTGTTTATCTTTTTTGATTGCCTAATAGTATTCCATTGTGTATATGTACCACATCTTCTTGATCCAGTCATTTATTTTTGGGCGTCTGGGTTGTTTCCATAGCTTAGCTATTGTAAACAATAGTTGTGGGGTGGTGAGAAGATTCACCAGAAACAAAGAGGAGAGCAGAACAGGCAGATCAACCGAAGCACATTGCTGAGGGGAGCAGCGGGGAAGGCAGGAGAGGTCTGCTGTGCCATGTGGGAATCTCCCTGGCTGGGCATCAAACTCGTGCTGCAGTGGCTGTGGACAGCTCCATAGGCTGAGACTTAACCCACTGCACCACAAGGGAGGCCCCTGATTTATATATTTTAAACCATTCTTGCATTCCTGGGATAAATCCTAATTGACCATGATGTATAATCCTTGTGATATACTGAATTTGATTGAAGAGATACTGGTTAGTAATTTTCTTTTCTGTACTGCTGTTTTCTGGTTTTGGTTTTAAGGTGGTATTGGCATTGTAAAATATACTAGGGAGCATTCCTTCTTGGAATTTTAAGAAATAATTTAAGGAAGATGTACCTAAGTTCTTTAAACTTTTGATAGAATTTGTTTTTAAAGTTGTTGGCCCTGGGTTTTTGTTTTGGGGTAGATTATTTTATTGTTGTTTCAATTTCCATGCTAATGATTAGTTTCTTCAACTCTTCTGTTTCTTCCTGGTTTAGTCTTGGTGAGCTATATTATTCTAGGAATTTGAGCATTTTTTTCAAGGTTATTGAATTTTGGCCCATTTAATTGTACATAGTGCTCTCTTTTGATCCTTTGTATTTCCATGCCATCTGTGGTAATTTCTCTTTCATTTTCAATTCTGTTTATTAGTGCTTTCTCTTTATTGTTAGCCATTCTAGAGATTTATATTTTGTTTCTCTTCTCAAAGAACCAACTGTTGCTTTCATTGACCTTTTGTATAGTCTTTTAAATCCCTATTTCATTCATTTCTATTCTTATTTTTATTATTTCCTTCCTCCCACTGTTTTTGGGTCTTGTTTATTACTCTTTTTCAAGTTGCTTTAGGTGTAATATTAAATTGTTTATTTGGGATTTTTCTTGCTTCTTAATGTGGGCCTGTATGGCAATTATCTTTCCTCTTAAGACCACTTTTGCTGCATCCCATAATTCTGGTAGCTTCCATTCTCATTTTCATTAGTCTCAGGTATTTTTTAATTTCTGTTTTAATTTCCTCTTTTGTCCAATAGCTATTAAGCAGCATATTGTTTAGTCTCCGTGTATTTACATTTTGTTTTTGTTTTATAGCAGATTTCTAGCTTTATGGCATTATGGTCAGAAAATGGCCTGTATCTCAACATACGGTCTTTTCTTGAAAATGTTCCATGTGAACTGGAAAATGTGTATGCAGCAATATTAGAGTAGAATGTTGTATTTGGTCTAGCCCCTCACTTAAGGCTATTGTTTCCTTGTTTACTCTCTGTCTTGTTGATCTGTCCCTAGTTGTCAGTAGGGTATTAAAATTTCCTAGTATCATTTTGTTGTTGTCAATATTTCTCTTTATTTCTGTTAGTAATTGCCTAACATATCTTGTTGCTTCATCATTTGTTACACATATATTTACGGGTGTTATTTCTTCTTGTTGCATTAGGCCCTTAACTATAATGTATTATCTTTGTCTCTTATTACCTTTTTAATTGAAAGTCTTTTTATCTTATATAAGTATAGGTGTTCCTGACTTTTTTTTGATAGGTATTTGCTTGTAGGGCTGTGTTCCAACCTTTACATTTAAGTCAGTGCTGGTTTTTGTTGGTAAGATGGGTTTCCTGGAAATAGCACAGGTTAGACTTTGTTTTGAAATCCATTCAGCCACTCTATACCCTTTACTGGTGAATTCAGACCCTTTACATTTAAGGTGATTATTGAGATATAAGTGCTCATAGCCATTTTTTGTGTTTTTAATTTTAGTTTGTCTTTGTCTTTTTATTTTTGACATCTTCCTTTTTTGTTTGTTTAGGTTCCATTTCTGATGTTTTATGTGTTATTTCTATTGATTTTGAACACTTTTTAATGATTGTTTTATTACTATTATAATACAAGTTGTGGGTAGCAGTTCACCAATTTTATTGGTGTGAAATGAGGGTGAGACTGTGACCAAAAGCAGGTAAGTCTTAACTCTGGCTAAATGTTTGTGCAAGCAAACTGTAATGCACCTATTGTCAGGGCTGACCTTATACCATTAAAATCTTGTGGTGCTCTGAAAGATTGTAATTGTGGTAACAGCATATAAATGTAAACTTAAGCTCTGCTTACACAGAACACACAATATAGTCTGAAACCTTCATTTTGGCAATAAGAAATTACCATTGTCCCTTAGATCTTGCTGAATTTAGGTGACCAAGTCTAAGAAGTAATTACACAACTAGAGCTGACAAAGTAGTTCTTACAACATTTCTTCCCCTTAAATTTGGATAGCTTATTTCAGTTCCACCCTTTCTGTATCTTTGTCATTAATAACAAAATATTCATTTTCAGTGCAATAAATTTGCCCCATGAAGATGTCTGGAGGAATAAATATACCATCAGAAGTTAACAGTGTGTCAATAAGTGACACTCAACCCCCCCCCAAAAAAATAAAACCAGTTAACAGTGATTATCAATTATCTCTGCAATAATTCATAATTGTGATATTATGGAAGACTTTCATCTTCTATAATTTTAATGTTTTAAATATATTTTTATGAAAAAAATAATGAGCAGGTTTTACATTATAAAGGATCATAAACACCAAATCAATCTTACCTGTGCACTGGTAGTTTCATTACTCAGTTTCAGCCAGTTCATCAGATGAGCAAACGGGTCACCAACAGTTCTCATCCTTCAGCTGCATCAGAAACCCCAAAGGGCTGCGTCAAGTGTAGATCACCAGGCCCACCTCCCACCTCCAGACTTCCTGGTTCAGAAGGTGTGGGTGGGGTGCAGAATGTGCACTGCTGGCAAGTTCCCACATGCTGCTACCCTTGCTGCTTCTGCTGCTGCTGCTGGTCTGGGGCCACCTTTTGAACCTCTGTGGTCCAGGAAGACAACTTCAATACGGGAATTGAAGGCAAACAAAGATGAACCTCACTTAATTTCTACTTTTGCCTCTGGCTGGCCTGTAATTATTTTTGAGGAGAGGAACTTGATTTGACTGACTCTATTTAATAAGAAGCTGTGCTAGAAAAGGTTTGCACCTTATCTTATTAAGTGAGTGCCTGGTTCAGAGACTTTCAATTAAGTGCCGTGGCCCCTGAGGCTTGAGAACCCATCTGGGGTAGCCTGTGTGCACCGATGGCTTTATGGCCTGGAAGATGGCTATGGCGCCTCCTCACCCTCAACCCAGGTCACGGGACATGGTTTCTCTCAACCCTGAAACGGTGACATTGAGGGTGATGGGGTAGCAGTTATTGCAGTGTTGGTGTCCTATTTGGGACACAGGTGGGACTGTTCTCAGAGTAGGGGAAACGGAACGCCATCAACACGGAGCTCCACATAATAATCCACCAATCACAAACGCAGTCACCCTCTTTTATTGTGCCGAAATATGTACAACAAAGTCAAACCATTCAAGTGCACTAAAGTTCAGTGGCACTAAATCCATTCACACTGTTGTGCAGCCATCACCACCATCCACTCCAGGACTTTTTATCTTCCCAAGCTGCAACTACGTACCCATTATCACTGTGTAAGAAAAGGAAGGAAAGATGTTCTCAGGGAGTTAGTCTACCCAGCGGAGCTCTTCTGGTGTGTTTTAGATGCAAGTTCCCGAGATCTATCAGCTCTGAAGTCCACTACACAGGCATTCTTTGAACTTTTAAACAAAAACATGCTATTTCAGTTTCACAGCCTTCTGGTACAGCACATTTCGCATTCTAGTTACTTCTTTTATGAAGCAAGCCTTTCCTGGGAACCTTGTAAGGAGAATCATAGTTTTGCTGTCTTATAAATGATTTACTTCTCTGATTTGATTGATTTGCCTCTCCACAGGGCTTGTGAAACCAGTTCTCTGGGATTTGTTGCAAAGGACTCACTGCAAATGATGAAAGAGGAAGTGAGTGGGTCATTCCAAAGGGGTTATCAAGCCAGGTCAAGTATAATAGAGCAAGGTGTCATTCCTAGGGCTTTGGATCTGATCCCTACAACTAGCTCTAACCCAGTGTACATGAAGCAAAGGAAGAAGGGAAGAGCCTGCTTTAACTGTCAGCATGGAGCCTTGGGTGTCTGCTTGAAGTACTGTCTGCCAGCTTCTCCTTGGCCCCACTCACCTGAGAACTGGAGGTGGCATGCCTGCATCAATTATTACTTGGTGTTCTAATGGGGGGGATTTTTCTCTTTCTCTCATTTCTTCTACATTTATTAATCAGAATTCCTCCGTAAGGAAGACTTTTCTTCTCCTGCCCTCAACTTATTTACTTATATTCATATAGATATGACTTGTATTCTTCCAGTTATAATCCAGTGGAATCACTTCTCTGTTGCTTGAATGGTTCCAGCTTTGACCTTTGGGAGATTTCAGGCTGGCGTCAGTCCTCTTCCACTGCCCCATTTTTATCGAGCATTTCCTTACCTTCTGGCGCCATGAGATTTTTACATTTCCCCATAAAGCTCCTCATAAGCACTAGATAATGACCATCTTTTGTAAAGCACTCTGCATTTAATTTATATTAATGTAAAGATGATACTAATGACTATCAAAGCAAGTGTCATTCATTATGTGCAGATTACTGATGTCAAGTCTGAGAACATGCAAAAAGCAAAGCACGACAGGCTAGCAGTACTACATAGGCAGTGGCTCAGCCACCTTCTATTTTTATCTTCAGTGTCACCACCACTGAGCAACACAGTGTGACCTTTGAAGTCATGTGATAGCATTTTCAGTATGAAAGCTCAGACCTCTCCATTCCCAAAATGCATTCTCTCCTCTGGTAGAAATGGGAGTGCAGGGACAAAGATGTATTCCATACACTTGTATTTCTCTGGCAGTATTCATGAGGTGAATTCACATCATTTGTGATATTGCACTAACTCTTCCGTTAAGAAACACTCTTGTAAGGGGACGCGGGATGAGGATTACACTTCTCTTCTTCTCAGCAGCTGCATTTGAATCTTGATGTAACTTCCTTTGTGCTGGTCAGCAAAAGTTTCTCAAAGGAAAAATAAAAGGACAATAGGAACAATTTAGAGGAATCAAGCAACAAGTGTGTGTGTGTGTGTGTTTGTGTGTGTACGTGTGTGTGTTTAAAGGGAATGTCCATTTTTGTCAGAGAAACTTAAAACGAGAAAAATCCATTGTGTTTTGAGTAGAATTGAAAAGTTAGTTTACTTAAGACATTAAAATTAGGACACAGCTCAAGAATTTTCCAAAGTGTTAAGTCTTGCGGTTAGTCTTTTGTGAGAAAATGACAAATCTATCCTAGCAGAAAGCATGCCCTGGCGAGTGAAGACACAGTACTCTGACTCAAGAGGGGGCAGTGTGCTCTGAAACACAAGACTCGAGGTGGTCTGTCCTCATCTGTGTGAAGCTGGGGAAAAGTTAAACAGAGAACTTTCTTCCCCATGTGGGCAAGGAGTCAGTGGGATTAAGCAGGACATAAGAAAACTTTCTGAAAATTGTTTTTCTGAGTCCTGCAGAATTCAGCCACCAGCCTGCTGGTTTAGCCATACTGGTCTCTGTCACGTCCACGCCGAAACACACCCGTCACTCTCAGGGATTGGCGTCCCCTGGAGAGAGGGACAGCTGGCGGACCAACCTAGGACTGAGCACGAGAACTTCTCATCACTGCAATCGGGCAGACTTCAGACCAGGTCTCTGGGTGAGCTTCAAGAAAAATAAAGTCCCATTAAAGGTGGGCCTTAGTCAGGTGCCCAGGTCCTCTCACAAGGTCTCAGGCCCTGATGTGTCAAGGCATGCAATGACCTAGGCGGCCTGGTGCCGGGGCGGGGGAGCTAAGTACTCATCTGCAGTAGCTCTTCAGATTCCTCCTGCCCCTGTTCTTCAGCCCCTCCCCTGGAAGTCCTGATGAGAGGACCACCTTCTCTGCAGCTGCATGGGTGGGTCCTCTGCTCCCCCACCAGGCTCCTATTAGGTTGCTCTGATACATATGGGAAAAGTGCTTAGAAAGATGATGCTACAGAGCTCTTGTCCATGAGACTCTGACTTTGAGGTGTTTTCTTTTAAAGCCATGAAACACCCATAAGTACATCTTTCTGCAAAAATCCCAGGATGTAACCAACTTACAAGAGGTGTCAGCTTTTGTCTCCTATGGGGCCACTCCCCCTCCCCCATTTTCCAGAGAGCAATGATTTAATTTCTTTATTGTCTTATTTTCTGTTTGAATCTCTCCCATCTATTTCACTATCTCTTCCGACCACCAGATGGTGGAAAGGGAAAAGGAAATAAAAGACGATGCATGAATGTGGCGGCTGGCAGAGTAGCTATGGCAAAAGGTGATGTATGGACCCAAAAAGGAGCCTGAGTTAGCGCCCCACGAATTCCTGTTTTCGCTTCAGTGTCCACTCAAGGGTCGGCTGCCCAGGTCTGGGGGGATCAATGTGGCACAAAGACGCCTATTAGGGAGGGAGCCATTAATTGGTTCGGGGATACCTGGGCAGACCGCTGAGCAACACACTCCGCCTGGCCCAAGCGCAGCAGGGCGCGGGGCTAGGGCTCCAAGCTGGGCCGTGTGGCCCGCTGCGCCCTTCACTCCCGATCTCCATCCCGCCACCGGCCCGCCTGTGGAACTCGCACCTGGTCTGCGTTGCCTCCTTCGCACTCAAGGAATGTAGCGTTCCTCTCCTTCCCGAGAGCCCTCTCTGCGAAGCTTCATTCTGGGTTGCCTCGACCTGCCCGGGCTTACCTGCCATCATACTCAGCAGGTGTCAGGCCCCTCACCTGCCCAGGGCCTCCCCTCCCCTCGCACCCTCCTGGCTATGCTGTCCACGCTCCCCACGTGCCCCTACACTCGGACGCCCCCTCCCCCACAGCCCCCTCCCCCTCTGGTCTCGAGGAGTCTCGCGGCATTTCCTGGGGCTTGAGCCGAGCCGCCGCGGGTAGGGGGCGGCCTCGCAGAGCCGGGGCCCTCCCCAGCGGGCGGTGAGGAGGGCGCCCAAGCGCCACCGCCTCAGGGACGCCCGGGCGCGAGCCCCGCCCCCTGAAGGCCACGCCCCTCGACGGCCCCGCCCCTCGACGGCCCCGCCCCGCCCCCGAGCGAGCGTCCCCCGCAGGCGGAGCCGCAGGAGCACTGAGGAGGCGGTGGCGGCGGCGGCGCCGGGAGGAGGGGAGAGCGGGCAGCTTGGCCGCGGCTGCCGGGCGCTGGGCTGGGCGGCGCTTTTTTTTTTTTTTTTCGCAATTTCCACTCGCAGGGAGCAGGAAACCCGGCGCAGCCGGGCGCAGCGGGCCGCGATGCAGCAGCAGCAGCAGCAGGAGTCGCCCCGGGGCAGCAGCAGCAGCGGCAGCAGCGGCAGCAGCGGCAGCAGAGGCAGCAGCGGGCGGCGCTGAGCCGCCGCCGCCGCTACAGAGGAGGAAGCCGGCCCAGCCGCCGCCGCGTCCCGACACCCGCGCCCCGACCCTCGCACCCCGGTTCCGGCGTCCCGACCCGGGCGCCCGCTTCCGCCAACTTTCACGCTGCCTCGGCGGCCCGGCCCGGCTCGACGCCAATGGGTGAGTGGGGGCCGCTGGCGTCCCAGAGCCCGGGTGCCCACCTCAGCGGGGGCACGGGGGCCTGTCCCAGGACCGCGGGGCCGGGGAGGGCGCCCCGGGGACAGGCCCTGGCGGGTGACAACGCGGTGGGCCACCTGCCTGCCTTGCGCTCCCCCATCCTCTCCCACTCGCGCCCGCGTCCCTGCTGAGCCGGTGCCGACGGGAATCCGGCAGGGGCCTGGGCGTGGGATCGCGGGGGCTGGCCCGGAGCGATTCGGGCTGAGGGATTCAGGGGGTGTGGTTCGCTCTTCGGGTGGGCGGGGAGAGTTTTGTCTTGGCCATTTTCTCGCCCTGGCGCGTCCTCCTCTGCGCTGTGGACCCGGGTACCGGGAGCTGGTGGGCTCCGGCCCTGTGCGGGGCTCGCGGTGCCCACCTGGCCCCACCAGAAGGGAAGCCGGCACATCGGGGTCTTGGGGAGGCCGGGTTGCCTTTGCTGGGGACTGACGTGGGGAGGGGCGGGAAACGCCCCAGTACCCCGCCTGGCGCGCAGTCCCCGGACGCACATCCCTCGGCGCCCCTCTTCCACCCTGACCCCCCTCTCTGGCTGCCTCCTTCCCTCTAGCCTGGCGAGCTCTCCACTCTGTGATGCTCGAAGGCCAGACTCCACATCTCTAAGAGCAGGGTCAGGGAACTGGAAATGGTGATCCGTTCCCTGGCTTACTGATCAAACAGTTACAACCATTAGGCCCCCTGGGTACCATCTGGTGTAGACCCTGGGGAATTGGGGCCACCTTGTTGCCCAGAGGATTTGGCACTTTACTGGTAAAGGAATTGCGGTTGCCTGGCTTATTAAACGTTCGGCCCACTCAGGTAAAATTCTTGCTGGCAGCCAGTCTCTGTTTTTCATGCCTTTGGCAGATTATTTTTGGGTGTTTCCAGGCCAAGCATAGGAAAGCTGTAGATGATAACACATTATAATAAAGTGAGGTCTTTCTGTGTCCAGTAATAGGGTTTGGATAAGTGAGACATTGATACTCCAGCCCTCACAGGGGGCTCATGAAGACCATGCTGTGGAACAGGGGAGATTAACCCTGTCATTGTTGACAAAGTTCAGTATCCCGTTTGTGGTCATTTACTAGAAGGGTTGTCCTTTTCCGAAAGGCGCTGATCTGATGGTCTCTCAGTTTCAGTGTCACTTTTGCTCCCAGCCCTTTTCTGACCCCCTTGCTGCTGGAGCCTGAATTAGTTCCTCTCTGCTGTCCTTTCTCCTGGAGTATCTTTTCTTTTCCTTTTTTCTTCCTGTAGCAAGCTTGCCTATTGATTTGAGTTTGTTTAACATTTATCTCCCGTGCTGTAGCTCCATGGGCCTAGGGACAGAGCTGCATCGTACAGTTTTAATCAGCACTGTTTTTTTTTTTTTTTTTGGTGTCTGGTACAGAGCAGGCCCAAAATAAATATTGATTGATTGAATGAATGAATGAATAGTTCAGAAATCCTCCTACTCCGCAGAGCAAAAGCACTTAGCTTGCACTCTTGCTTTGGCACCTAATAAGATGATTAACATTTAAGTATATACTTTAAACATCATTGATCGCTTTTATAACAGATTGATTTCTCCTGAGGTGACCAAGGTTGCTCTTTTGATCACCTTCCATTTTGGGTGTGTCTCTGGGAAGGTTGCACACAAAAAGAAGGTAGATGCAGATGTCTCTCGTGGCTGGACTGTGCCCTTCGTGTTTCAGTGAGAAGAGACTGAGTCCTGTTTAAGAAGAAACAGACCTGCTTATCATTCAAGTCTGATCTGTTTTCATTATCTGGGTCCTCCTAAGAAAATTAGACAGTGCTCCTGCAGTTTATAGTTCTTTTAAACTTAATCTTTTTTACTATAACCATTAAAAAAAGTGTGTGGGGGGAGGTGCAGAAAGTGATTTTCTTTCATTTTAGGCACTAATACTAGTGGCAGTAAGATAAAATGAATACTGATCATTTAATCATTAAAATGTTTATAGTGGGGTTTAAGATGCTTCTAGTAGTTTGTGGCTAAAGAGCACCTGCTATCTTCTGACGCAACTTCGGCAGTTTATTTGTGATGAAGTACAGATATTTAACGATTTATGGTATATGTCTTCTGATGGAGCGAACCAGCGCTGCTGTTTCTGTGTACACACAGGCAGTCCTTCCTTCCCCAATCTTCCAAGTCCCTTTGGTTTTCAGATTTGTCCAGTTTATCAATTTGATACACTTGCAGTCTTTCCTGGCCTCATACAGATTTTTTGGTTGATGGATAACACAATAAAACTGTATCATACACAGGCATACCTCATTTTCTTGTGCTCCACGTTATCGTGCTTTGCAGGTATTGCCCCTTTTCACAAATTGAAGGTTTCTGGCCAACCTGCCTCGAGTAAGTCGGTCTGTGCCATTTTTCCAACAGCATGTGCTCACTTTGTCGTTCAGTTTTCAGCAAGAAAATATTTTTAAATTGAGGTACGTATGTTGCTTTTTAAGTATGCCATTGCAAACTTAATAGAGCACAGTATAATGTAAACATAACCCGTATGTGCATTGGGAAATCAGGAAATTTGAGTGATTCACTTTTTTGTGATACTTGCTTTATTGGGATGGTCTGGAACTGAACTTGAACTATATCTGAGGTGTGTAATCTTTGAAGTGAAAAATAACTGCAAAGCATCAAATCCTTAACCCTGAAATGAAGCCAGTTAGTTGGGAAATGGCCTCTTGCAAAAGCCCTCTCAGACCTGCCCTCTGAGCTCTCTGGGAGATGCCTACAGTGCTAGAGCCAGGACAGCCTCTGGTAATTGCGCAAATGTTGCCAGCCAAACCTGAGAGTAGTGAAGGATTTGCAAGCCCGGCAAGTGGTTTCTGTTTAAAGAATCCCAGAGTACCAAGAGTTTGGACTGTTTTTAGCTGTGTATTGGATTGGTGGGCGACTGCCTTCCGCGAAACTAAAGCTAAAATGAACATAACATGTGGGCCTCCACAAACCGCTTGTGTTACAAATGGAAGAAAAGGCGCCACCTTTATCAAGCGGGACCTTTAGCTTCTTTACCCTCTGATGTCCGCCACGCACACGCCAAACTGGCTACCAGCTCGGTTGCTCAGACCTTGGTTGTTTCTTCCCTGACCATTTCAATCTGTTGTGCTTTGCTGACATTCGCCCATTAGTGCTGGTATTTGGACATGCTCGAATGTACCCTGCGTCCAGGGGTGGGTACTCATCCATCGAGCCGTCACGCAGTGCCCACCGACCTCCACTTTGTGCCAGGTACTGTGCCAGGAACAGGCTTACGACACACCTAGACTGTGACGGCGCCTTTCGGTCTCCTGGAAGAGAGACTTGAATGCAGAAGGCAGGGTGACATGTAGTTGTGAGGAGACGGGGAAGCGGGAACCTCACGTGGGCTGCAGCGGGGTGGGGACCTCGTTGGTAGAGATCATGGGAGGAGCTTGTGTCAGAGCTGAGGCTGAAAGTTGAGTCATCGCTGCCCTCCAGCCACACCCCAGAACGCCCCTGGATAGAATGAGCCGGTGCTCTTCCCTGTCTTTGGGTGAACACAGCCTTGGGGGACCTCGGGGCTACCCAGCAAGAGGGAGTTAGAAAGGACCCCACATGGGCTGGGGCCTGCGCCAGGCTCTCTGGGGGAGCCGTCAAGGAGGCGGATGATGTTGGGGGTGGGGGGCATTCTCTGATTGGGTGTCTTGCTGAATCTCACTGGAAGGAGGGGAGACCAGGTGAGGGTGGTGCTTGATCAAGCAGCTGCCCGGCTCCCTTCGTTTGCCCCAGGCCGAGGGGAGGCTGGGCGACGTTCCTGGCTTGCGGGAGGCGCGCGTGTCTGGGTGCCAGACACAGTCCGGAGTGGCCTTGCCCGCGCCTTGTCCCATCCTGCGTGCCCAGCGGCCCTGTGTGCCGCTGGTGGTCTGGAGAATTGTTGACGTTCACCAGAGGTGTTTGCCTGCTGCCGGGGGCTGCTTTTCTCTGTCCCCCAGTTAGCAAGGTGATGGGTAGGGGCAGGAAATGCAGGTGGTCGCAAGGTATGTTCCGTGGCTTCTTCCCCAGCTCTAGTCCGGGGCCTGTGTGACCGCTGAGCCGAATGGACAGCCGAAGTGTGATTCCCGGGGAAGAGACAGAGCAACACAGAGCAAGCTGCTGAGAACCAGAAGTCAGGGGGCTCTTCATGGGCGAGATACGGCCCGGAAGACTGGAGGCCGTCCTGTCTGAGGGGAGAAGCGCGTGGTACAGCGGCGCCCAGAGTCCGCGCCCCTCCGGCAGCATCAGCCTCCCCGGGGATCCCATTAGAGCTACATTCTTGGCTTCAACTCTGACCCACTGATTAGGAACGCTCGGGGTGGAGCTCAGCCGCCCTGGTTCTGATGCCTAGCCAAGGTCAAGTGTAGAGCCTCCTTGCCTTGCTGGTGGCACAGCAGAGGTTCAGGGTCTGGGGGTTACTGAAGAGCGCCCGGGCACTCTGGTCATGAAATAAGCTGCTGTTATAAATGACAGATGACCTTAGAGCCCTTAAGCCAGCCCTCGAGTGGGGCGGGAGCGACACTAGCTGGCCCGTGTCGTTGTCAGTCCTCGGACATGGGCCAGAGCACCCCACAGAGCTTTCCCATCATCCGGTTCCCTCCATCCTCTATGGAAGGGACATTAGAAATAACTGTTAGCATTATTGGGGTTTTCAGTATTTATTCATGATTTTCTATACCTGTCACCTCAGATTCTGATGACAGCTGTAACAAGTTACCCCAAACTTGGCACCTAAAAGTGGCACAAGCTTAGTCTTTTTTTTAAATTGAGAGAACACTGGTTGGGAGCACTGTGTGATTTAGGGGGATAGGTTCACACCTCCTTAGATGTATGTTACTACACCCGCTGCCAAAGCCCAGGCATCGTCCACCAGAGTCCACCGCCCCCCTCCGCCCTTTGTTCCCACCTACACCTCCCCCTTTGGTAGCCTCAAATCTGTGGTCATATTCGTGGGGATTATTTTGGTTTAGTTCTGTTTGTTCCTTTGTTTTGTGTTTATATAGTCCACATATGAGTGACTTATTTTACTTAGCATAATCCCTTCCAGTTCCATTACAAATGGTAAGATTTTGTCTTTTTTTCCATAGTTGAGAAGTATTTATTTGTGTGTATATATATACATATCTTCTTAATTCACTCATGTGTTTATTGTCTTAAAGTTCTGGAGATCAGAATTACAAGACAGGTCTCATTGGGTTAAGATTAGGTTGTTGGCAGGGCTATGTTCCTTCTGGAGCCTCTAGAGGAGAATCTTTTCCTTGCTTTTCCCACCTTGCAGTCTTTGTGGCCCCCTTCCATCTGCCAAGCCAGCAATAACCAGTCGAGTCTCTCTCATACCTAGTAACTGATATGACTCTTCTGCCCCTTTTCCACTTTAAGGGCCCTTGTGATTGCATTAGGGCCACCTGGATAATCCAAGAGTCTCTCCCTATCTCAAAATCAGCTAATAGGGGGCCTCCCTGGTGGCGCAAGGGGTTAAGTCTCAGCACTATGAAGCTATTGGTAGCCACTACAGCACAAGTTCAGTCTCCAGCCAGGGAGCTAACCCATGTGGTGCAGACCTCTCCTGCCTCGCCCGCTGCTCCCCTCAGCAGTGTACTTCAGTAGATCCTCCTGTTCTGCTCCCCACTCTGTCTCGGGCAATCCTCTCATTCCCCTCCCCACTTCTGGCCTACACCCCAGCTGTTGTGTGCATAAATAAATCGTTAAAAAGAAATCAGCTAATAGAAACCTTAATTCACCTTTGTTGTGTAATCTGACGTATTCACAGGTTCTGGGCATCTTCTGGGGCTATTATTCTGTGTACTGTACTCCCTTATAGAGGATTTGGATATACATTATATATACAGAATGCTTACATAGTTATTCTACTATTGGCCTTTCCTCTTCATTCTCCCCTTTCTCAGCCTCTTCCAATATATGGTGAAGTCACAAATGTTTCTGGAATTCGTCCTATGACTCTACCCTTCTGCAAATCCCCAGTGCATTAGGGGAGTCTTCATGAAACTCTGCAGCCACCACGTGCCTTTTTTTGTTCCATACTCATCCAGACCTCTGAACCTTTGACCTGTACTTCTCTTGATGGGGACAGATTTCACTTCTCTACCTGGTTGTCTCTCTGTATTAGTCTCCTCTTGCTATTACAAATCACTAGAAACCCTGCGGCTTGAAACAACACGTATTTGTGCTCTTACAGTTCTGAAAGTCAGAAGTCCCAAATGAGTTTTACTTGGGTGATTGATATTAAGGTGCATTCCTTCTGGAGAGTCTAGCAGGGAATCCGTTTCCTTGCTTTCTCTGGCTTCTAGAGGCTGCCTGCATTCCTTGGCTTGTGGCTTTATCACTGTAACATCTGCTTCTATCCTCACAGTGCCCTTACTGTATAAGGACTTTCCATCTTCCTTTTATAAGGACTGTTGTGTCCACCTGGATAATCCAGGCTATCCTCCCCATCTCCAGATCCTTATGCTCACATCTGCAAGGTCTCTTTTATCCTGGAAGGGGGACTAGGATGTGGACATCTTTTTGAGGGGACTGTTATTCAGACTTCCCCACCCTTTTGTTCATCTTATGAAACCTTTTCCAATAGTGTAGCTGTACAACAGTTCATCTTGTATTATATCTGTTCATCTTTGACTGAATCTCCCCAACTCCACTGCCTTGGCTCATTGCCTGACGTCCAGCGAGTACCATTCATTAATGAATGAGTGAATGAGCAGCTCTCTCATCTGACTGCATTCTACTCAGAGTTCTCCAAGGCCGCTGGTTGCCAGGAGCAGGCGTGTGTGCAATTGTGTAAGACCCCTGTGTAGAGCATGCTGACAAGGTGCATTTGAGTATACAATTCAGTGGCATTAAGTACTACATTCACGATGTTGCACAACCAGCACCGATATCGATTTTGATAACTTTTTCATCACCCCTCCCTGGTTAGCTTCTCACTGGAAGATATGAGTTAGTGCTCCCTGGGAAGGATGGGGGGGTGTTCTGTACCATTGAACCATTTTGGAGAGCACTTGGGGGAACCCAAGGGTCCCAGTTAAGACTGCAAAGGAATATAGAAAAAGGGCAAGTCTGACTTGGTTGTTTTAATGTTTTTAGTTGATGTTTCCTTTGGGAGGCACTTTGTTTTTCTCTGTCCCTCCCCTCACCTCCCTTGGTTACTCACCTCTCATCCTGTGGGGGGGATTTTGAATTTCATTTTACATCCTGAAGCATTTGTAAGTTGCTTGGATAACTTCCTTGGTAGTTCTGGGGTTCATTAAGAATATTTTCATCTTGGGAATTCACGCACAGAGGGTCGATGGAGTTCCTTGTTTCTTCGCTGAGATCCCTTCAGCTGGCAGCCTGGCTGGCGAGCGCTGGTTTCCAACTTGGTCATCATTTTGTGGCTAAACCAGCAGTTTGATAGTTTTCATCAGGGGACACAAGTAAAGCAAAATATTGCTTGTAGACCCTGCCTCAGAGGTCATCTATGCTTAGATGTAGCCCCAGGAAGAAAAAGTGCTACTATTTTGTGATATTTATGCTTGATGAGCAGTGTTCAGCGGTCCAGAAAAGCCTGGTAAAGGCCCCAGCTTATTTCCTTCTAGTCGCCAGTCTGGTCTGTCCCCAGGGGTAGGGGACAGAGTGGGAAGCTGAAGTGCTTTGCAGTTCATACTGCTGTGTCTTCCTCTGTCACTTGGATTAGATACTATAAATATTTAAATGCTCATTAATTACTCATTTGCATAACACGTTTAAGTCCTTAAAGCACCCAAGTATAACATGTATAGACAGTTTAAATTACCATCTCCTTAAACTTCCACTTCTTACCAGTCAGTGTGAAAATACTACCTTTGTGTTTTTGCTGGGTCTTTCTGGACTATTCTAGACTTGGAAGACCTGGGGCCATGTTCTAGGTCTGGTCCTCTGGGACTGCACCAGTTTTATCCATCACACACCCACTCCCCATGTGAAAAGTCTTTAATTAGCTTAGTGTCCTCTCTAATTATTCCAACTAGTTCTCAGGTTTTTTTTTTTTTTTTTTTGTGCCTGGAGCTAGAAGGAGGTGCTTGGTGCTTAAATCTTGTTTTGGATGAGAACTGGAGGAGGCCTTCCTGGCTTTGTTCCCCACTCCTCTTAGCCAGCTTTCTCATGCATCTCCATCTTTCTCACTCCACTGTCCTGGATGCTTCTGCTTGAGCAATTTACATGGATGAGGTTCTTTTGACACAAATGGCTTTGTAAATGGACTTTGCCTTTCTCCTATTTTGATCATTAAAAAAACAAAAGCTAAAAGATCTCTTTACAATTTGAACAAAACAGGAAGGTTTTTCACCACTTAATCAGTGATTTCTCACTGTCCCTTTGTTCTCAATAAAATATTAGGTGGAGAACAGAGGTGTCAACTTAAATACAGTCTGTCAGTTAGCTTGTCAGTGAGACCGGAGCAGGTTGGGGAGAGTGTTTGTTAATTGATGGTGATTTTTTTAAACCCTGATTGCTGCCTTTGTGAGAAAAGAAGTGAAAATAATTAGTTTGGGAGAGGTTTGGGGGAGAAAAAAATGGAAAGGGGAAGCAATTCAGTGTTCATCTGTTGCTTGGGCTTGGGATTATAGCTGCTTACTGCAGAAAAGTTAAAATCATTTTTTAAAAGTTAGAGTAAGTCCACAATTCAGAGGGTGGAAGCACCTGCAGTGAAAGTCTCCTTTCCAGCCCGCTCCCCCTGCTCAGCAGTGGCGCTCCCAGGAGGCTGTCGGTGTTCCGTTTCCCGGGAATTCTTCTGGAGAGATGTCGTACACTTGCCCGGAGAAGGCATTTCTGCTCTTCCCCTCCTTCTTACGTCCTGATTAAGAGGTGATTGGTTCCCCTACCCCCAGCTACGTGCATTGGAACTCTGTGGTCGGGTTCTGCCCACTCCATGTTGATGGAGGGACAGGTGTGTTCTGGAAGAGTTCTCCAGAAAATGGTGCCTACTGTGTCTCTTGAGTCTCACTGATCTGGTTCTTTTTTTTTTAAAGATATATTTTATTTTTGCATACAAGCTGGGGTGCAGGTCAGAGGTGGGGGATGGTGAGAGGGTTCACCAGAGACAGAGTGGGGAGCAGAACAGGCGGATCTACTGAAACACACTGCTGAGGGGAGCAGCGGGAGAGACAGGAGAGGTCTGCTGTGCCATGTGGGAATCTCCCCTGCTGGGCTCTGAACTCCACTGCAGCAGCGACAGCTCCACAGCGCTGCGCCCAACCTGTTGCGCCACCAGGGAGGCCCTGATCTGGGTTCTTGTAGAAACTTTGCGCTGGGTCTTAACCCAGCTAGACCTTATTTCTTAATTGAGTTAGGAACTGTCTTCCCACTTCCATACAGTGTGTGTAGTAAAACTTTCTTCAAGCGAAGAAGCCAAGCAAAGCCAGCTAACCTGAAAAGGGGGTTCTAGTCCAGGGCCGCAGGGGCCTCTCCTATGAGCCAGGGCTTCAAGGAGATCTGGGACCAGGGGTGGGCCTGCTGCTCAGTATGCCTTCAGGCCTCTCCGTTTTTCTGTCTGTGCAGCTCATTCAAGGGACACATGCCATAGTTCTGGCTGCTTACTGAGGCTCACTTGATTGGGCCACAGTTCCAGATTCCCATTGGAGAGCCCCGAGGAGCCCCTGGAGTTGGCGTCCCCCATAGATACACAGGTGGCAGCACCATACCCACATCTCTGAGAGGAGAGAGTGCCCGGTTCCACTTCTCTGGGAATGTCTCAGGAGGGCCTGCTTGGTGTTAGGTGTGTGCTAGAATACTAGGACACAGCACCGACCTAATGAAGTCCTGCCTCTGGGATCAGTGCCCTCGAGATGAGGTGGGGGGGGGTGGGGAAGCACAGAATGGGGGGACCCAGGCAGACATTATAGATGAGAATACTTGAAAGCCATGAGCCAGAATGCTTGAGGGTGCCCATTTCTCCTGCCTTCCCTTGACAAAGGGCAATTAGTGTGAGATGGTGCTAGAACCTTCTAGGATGTTCCATCCATCTTGAATCCCTTTCATGAGGCTCTCCTGCCTTATGGTGCTTCTGAGTGACTAACAGGGTTATTTTTACTTTTTGAGACCCTGAATTGTGTAACTGAACTCAGTTCCTCCTTTGGAGCTGGTGACACTTAAAAAGTATGGATGTGACTTTGGGGACACTTGGATATGTTGGTGATAGCATGCTGCGGGGGCAGGGTACAGCTGTGACATTGTTTGGCTCTTTTACGGAACCTGTGGGTTTTTGAAGGGAGGAAGAGATGAAGACATTTTGAAAAACAGCCGCTGCCCCGGGGGAGGAGAGGTCTGAAAGGGGCGAGACCTCCAGAGTGCTCTCTGGCCCTTGCCTTCTGGCTCCTCTTTTCCTCTTCTCTCCTCCCACCTTCTCTCCCCTACCTTCTGTTTGCCCTCTCACCCGACCTCTCATTTCTCCCTTCCCCCTCTTACCCGCTCACTCCCCCATCTTTTTCCTCACTCCCTCCTGCCCCTTTCCCCATACTTTCTGTCCACACACTCTCTTCCTTCATACCTTTCTCTCCTCACTGTCCCCCCACACCCTCTATTACCCTCCCTTCTCCCTCCGGTTCCCTCTCCTCCCCTTTCCCTCGGCCCCCCTTATTGTCCCCTCCCCCAGTCCTTCTTTCCTCCAGGTTCTTCTCTCCTCTTTCCCACCCTTTCTCTCCCTCTCTGCCCCATCCCTGTAGCTGTCCCTTCTCCTTGCCTACTCTCCTCATTCGTGTCCCCTTCACACGCCCTGCCTTTTCCCACCCTCCTCTTACCGAGGCCCTCTACTTCCTGCTCCATCTCTTTTCCCACCCTCCACCTCCGGCCTGCCCCATCCCTCTCTGTTCTCTAAGTCCCCCTCAAGTCCTCTCTCCCTGCCATCTTCTCAGCTCTCCGCCAAACTCTCTTCTCCTGTTTCTCTCCCTACCCTACCTCCTTCCCCTAAGCCCCTTTCCCAGCTTTCAAGCTCTCTATCCCCCCTCTCTCCCCAACACTCCCTCTTTCCTGTAATCTCCTCTCTTTCTCACACCCCTTATTCCTTTAAGCCTGCTTCAGGATTTTCAACTGAGACCTCCTTTTTCTCTGTAAATAGTACTGGAGCCCTGTGCTAGAAGAAACTCGTTTACTCCGCAGTCTAATGTCAATATGGCGGCACGAGGCTGTGTGGGGAAGAGGAAGTCTTTGGGGAGCATACACAGGAAGGCTCCTGTTCCCTCACAGGCCCGCTGGGATTGGGGGATCAGCTGACTCCCTGGTAGGCAGGCCTCCTGCCCCTCCAGTGGCTCCCTGCCAGGGGGCAGGGGTAGGATGAAGGCTCCTCCCTTATGAGGGGAGGGACAGCCTAGGACAGGGTTCTTCATCTAACTCCAGTATTCTCTAACCTGAAATGAGTTTTTAAAATCTGTGTGCAGTGACTAATAAAGTTTAGAGTAGGATACAGGAGAATGTAAATTGGCCTCCCGTTCTCTGCCCCTGTGCAGCCGCTCTTATTTTGGTGTATTTCTTTTCAGGCCTTTTACTCCATGATGGGATATATGTGCATGTATTATAAAATATATAATTGTATGTCCTGGGGCTTTTTTCACTTAATTTCTTATTCATCTTCAAAGCTTGGGTTTTCGGTTGCTGAATATTTGGGTTCATGAATCTTAATTTATGGTGCCATGTGCCCATCATTTGAGCATTTAGATAACTTCCACAGTCTTGCTATTATACCTAAGGATATGATGGGCATATCTTATATTTCTCTCCTTTGAGGACATCCAGGTCTCCAAGATGACATTTTCTCTCCGTCCATTGTTTCCATAGCTGCTCCAATGACTGGAATAGTCAGTAGCGAAGAGGGGTCTGTCTGTGGGGTTATGACATGTGGCTGCTTGCTGGCGTACGTGCTGTCCCTGTGTTGCTTTTCACTTTTAGTTCAAGAAACTATGTGCTAATATAGCTTATCATCCTTTCTATACTCTTAAGTACTGTGCACACGTGTGCGTGCATGCGTGCATGTGTGTGTGTGTGTGTGTGTGTGTGAGAGAGAGAGAGAGAGAGAGAGAGAGAGAGAGAGAGAGAGAAGGAAACTGCTGTGGGGCTTTCCTTTCCCACATTACTGCACCTATTTCACCTGCCACTGGAGATGATTTTTTTTAAAAGAATTATTTTATTTTATTTAATTTTTTAAAGATTTATTTTTTATTTATACATACAAGTTGGGGTACAGGCCAGAGGCGTGGGGCAGCGAGAGGGACCAGAGACAGAGCGGGGAGCAGAACAGGCAGATCAGAAATACACTGCTGAGGGGAGCAGCGGGCAAGGCAGGAGAGGTCTGCCGCGCCATGTGGGATTCTCCCCGGCCGAGCATCGAACTTGCGTCGCTGCTGCCAACAGCTCCACAGCGCAGCGCTTAACCGCTGCGCCACCGGGGAGGCCCCACTGGAGATGATTAATCCCAGTTTAGCATTCAGGTGTATTCAGGTGTGAGACTGGGGGATGCACAGTGTAAGGTGAAACCCTGGTGGAGTTGATGCCTTCCCCCTTCTCTTTCTCCTCTTACTTTGCCCCCTGACTGGCACTTAGACGAAGTGTGTGCTGAAGGCCCCGGCAGCCCGATGTGACTTGCCGTTGGCTGGGCGGCGGGTCCGAGCTCTGTGCTGACAATGGAAGGTGGCTTTGAGAGTGACCGTCCTGCGGTGTCCTAGCTTAGCTTTGGTCAACTGTCCTTTAAACAAATTCTTCTCTTAGCTTCAAAGGGCACTTGGCCAGCACCCCAGGATCTAGGCTGCAGGAACCCCTGCCTTCTCGACACATCAGTTTCACTAACAGCTTTGTATGAAGTGTTCGTTCCTAGTCCCAGGTGTATGTCCAATGTCAGCTCATGGCAGAAAGTTGGTGGAAGGTTTATGAAGCTCTGTCAGGGTTAAGTTTCTGGGAAATTTTAAAATCTCATTTTTAAATCTAATACATGGGAGAAAGCTTGGCTGGCTGACTTCCGGGCTGCATGCTCTCTCCCTCGGTTATGTTTTCAAATTGTGAGCATAAGCTGCCTGCCTGGGTAGGCCCGTGAGACACGCGGCTCAGTCCTGCCCTGTACTGGAATTCAGTCGAATTCTGCAGGTGTTTATTGAGCGCTCTGTAGGTGTAAGATTAGGTGACCAGAGGAACACACGGATATTTAAAGTTCCACTCAATGACACACGTTTTCATTAACTTTCTTTTCCCTAATTGAGGAGAGAGTGTGAAGTGATCATTTCATGACCCACACAATGAAACAAGCAGTTGAACCAAAGGGTATCTGTTGGAACAAGTTTTGTTTCTCCAGAAGGAAGGAAAGGTGTTGATTGTAGGAACACACTTCAAGTTAGAAGACAACTTTCTGAGACACGCCTGGGCCCCACCGGTCTCTGAGCCTCCCTCCTGGCTGGAGGTCCAGGGAGAAACCACAGCACAGGGCTTCTCACGTGAGTAGGGCCAAATTCCTTCACCAGGCAAATATTTTCCAAGAATCCCTAGTTTGCTTTAAACTTAAAAAAAATCGATCAACTTATATTTGTTTTTGATTGTAGTGCAATATGTATAACATACACTTAGCACTGTAGCCATTTGTTACTGCAGCGCAGCGTGTGTAACATAACCCTCACCACTATAGCCGTGGAAACTGGCCGTCCGCTGGCGCAAGCCTGTACCCCCCGGGCTGGGCCACGCCCGCTGCCGCATCTCCAGCCCTTCATTGCCCTGATGGAGACTCCACATTCAGTGAATGTGGCCCCTCCCGCCCTGCCCTGGCCCCCACCTTCCACTTTCTGTCTCTGGGAACTTGACTACTCCAGGTAACTCAGAAAAGGGGACTCATACAACACTTGACCTTTAGTGACTGGCGTATGCCACGTGGCGTCACGTCCTCAGGTTTCATCCATGTGGTAACCCATATCAGAATCCCCTTTTGTTTTAATTACCTTCAACTTGTAAATAGTAATACTGCTTGAAAGTAGAGGCACTTAGATGTAAGCTTCTTTTGCTCTTAGTTATTTGTAAGTATAAACCTGAAATAGATTCAGAAATTAAGTATAAATTAGCCCAATAAAGCTCAAATCAACACTAATAGGAGCTGCGCCGGCGTGTTTCAGAGATGAAGTCACTGCTGGGGAGGGGACAGGTTCCTGCGCCGCTTATGGCTCCATCTTGTACCCGCACTTGGTTCTTCCATCTTTATTCTCTTCAAACCACCGTCAGAGCCTCCCTTCCCAGTGCCCTGGAGACCTTCCCACGTGATGCCCTGTACTGGCACTGCGCTCCGGCTCTGCCCGGCTCCCCGCCCTTTCTGGAGGAGAAGCCATCAGGAATCTTTAAAAACTCACCTTTCCTTCCTTCTCTAAGAAATCGTTTTTTATCATTTTTGTGTGTATCTCCTAAAAACGTATTGATTTTGCTTCATTTCGCTTTTATAAATCTTGCGTCCAAACTGCACAGAGAATTGTGATTTGCTTGTTGTCTCCTACTGAGTAGTTATTTTCCTGTCTGGTTTCCCCTGCTCCAATGGACCACTGTGTTAAGTTTAGTTTTCTCCTGGTGTTGGGCTTTTGCGCTGCTTCCAGTGTTTTGCTACAGTGAATGGACTTCTAAGACTCCTTCTCATGAATGTCTCCTGGTGCCCCTCTGAAGTGTTTTTAAAAGGTGCATAGTAAGGAGTGACTTTATTGGGCTTTGGGTTACTGGCTTTCCAGAGTGGTTGTACCAGCAATAAATAAGCAAATGAAAAACTAACGAGTGTGGAAGATCACATACTCATTGAAAGAGAGAATTTGTGAATGTTCAGCTTTAGAAGAGAATGCCTAATGGGTTTTCAGAGTGTGCATTTGCAAACTGTAAACATTTCTACTGCTCCCATTCCCACCAGCATCTGGTACCCCAGATGTGTCAGGGTGTAGTAGAGGCAGAGCTGCTGTCCCAGGGATACCGTGGTGGCCTGGGCAACTCTCCCTGTCGGGCCGCTGCCTGCCAGACCACTGGGTGGTTCATTGTGGGTGAATGGTTCAATATGATGCTCTCCAGGGTCACTGGGGCCAGGTTCCTTGTCTTTTGTCTGGCTACTGGTTCTGGGGCATTGCTTTGTTGTGGTGGTGGGAGCTGGCTTCGCAGATCTGTGTCTTCTTTCCAGCCCACAGGGAAAGCTGGGGGAGCAGCTCCCCTTTTGAAAAAAGATATGACCTGGAAATTGCTCACGTCACTCCTACCCCACCCTCGAAGAGCCTGGCACAAAGCAGAGGTGCAAATGAGTCACAAATAAACAACAGCAAGGGCCACAATAGCACACTGGGCCAGAGCCATCTTGCTGGTGAAGACCCCCTTCTTCAGACGTTCTGTACACCCTGTAGGCCAGACTCTCCTATTGATAGTAACTTTAGGCCCTCCAGTCTGTGTCTTCATCTGTTTTCTGTGTGTGCACATGTCCCTGTGTGTATGTGAGTATGTGAGGGAGAGGGTAGGGTGGGGCAAGAGAGAAAGGCAGACATACACATGCACATACAGATGTTTTTAGCATGTGCCATGGACTGAATGTGTGTCTCTCCACAAAATTTTTAGGTTAGAACTCTTATCCCTGGTGTGCTGTTTGGAGGTGGAACTTTGGGCAGGTAATTAGGTCACAAGAGCAGAACCCTCATTTTGGGGTTAGTGCCCTTAGAAGAAGAGACAGGAGAGAGCTAGCTCCCCCTGACCGCTGCCCCTCCCTCTCTCATATGAGGAAACCAGAAAGAGGGTCCTCTCTAGAACCTGACCACGCTGCTCTTGGACTTCCAGCCTCTAGGAATATGGGGAAGAAATATTTATTGTTGAAGTTACCCAGGTTATGGTCATAGCGCCCAGACTGAGTAAGACGGCTTGGAGACAAGAGGGGCACGGCAGAACCATGGTGGTGTCTGTCTGTTGGTCCTTTGGCAGAAGACAGCAATGTTAATATCAATGTTGACAGAGATAAAGAAGTTTTAGAAAATAACCCATTGGAATCGTCTGAAATTATTTATTTTTTTCTTCTGTCAGAATGTAGCGGTAACATTAAACAAGTCAGTACTTATATTTCCAACAAATTCATTGTTTTTGAATGGAACGCTGGACTTAGCCATGTGTTCTGAGAGAGGCAATCTGGGAACGCTGGGCTTACGAGTAGTAGGTTGTGCAGAGGGTCTTTGCTGTGGGGGATATCTTGGAATTTCAGCACAGGAGATACTCTTAGCATTGTTAGGAACTGTGAGAGCTACACCATCTGCCTTGAAGTGGTCTTCTGATAACCTTGACTTGACATTCCTGCTTGGCTGTAGTCATGTGGCATCTGTTCGTGGTAGCTTTGTTCAGATGGTCCAGCAGTTTTCTGGACCTTCCATGTTCTGCCGCGCCCCTCTTGTCTCCAAGCCGTCTTACTCAGTCTGGGCACTATGACCTTCCATGCCTTATTGCCTCCTTGACGTGAACCGTGATTGACTTTTACATTGTTAGAGACAGTCAGGCTCATGCTTTGGTTCCAGGCTCTTCACCCCCTTTTGGGTGCCCTGCCTACCCCAGTAGACTATTGAGTTGGCCATTAAACTCCCCTAATTTCAGAGTTTGAATTCTCTCTTGAAATTACAACAGATTATATGAACCTCTAGGTGGAAGTGCTATTTGATTGGAATGTTCCAGTCATACCCAGTAGGATTCGTCTGTTTCTTTTTATCTGATAATCCTACTATGTGTCTGTCTGCCCCACGCGTGAGCAATACCGATAATTCCCAGTATTCTAGGCTCTTGCTACTCATCTGAGCTCCATTGTCGCCACTAAAACACCACCAATGCCATCATTGACACTGGCTGCTGACCTGTGTGGTGATTCTGTGCTGGATGTGCCTTGCTTGCTGCTGTTTTAGAATAGAGCACCCAGGTGTTGGACCTTCAGTGACAGGAAAGATATTTAAAGGTACAGTGTAACTGGAGACTTCTGAATCAGCCCAATTGTGGGTGATGTTTAGGGGTGTGATATAGATGAGTAAATTCAGGGCCAGTTTGGGGAGTGCTTCAGGAAAGCAAGTTTCTACACTTTTTAAGGGGGCGGAGGAGAAGGGAGAACAGAGGGGAGGAGTGGCCTCGTCTAGTTTCTGTGCTAGCTCAGCTTATCCCTCTCCAAACTGGCAGCTTGCTTTAGGAATCTCTTTGTTTTGTCTTCTGCCATTGATTACTTCCTTCTGAGAATGGTGGGCTAAGTTGACAATTTGTCAAATTTATGTGCAGCAAGTTTTGGATATAAGGTAGGGAAGACTTTCTGTGGTGATGAGTTAGGAGTCTGCAAGACTCATTAGTCTTTCACTGGCTCTAGCATCATCCCTGACACCTTCCTGTTGCCTCCCAGCAGGCATTGCCTGTGCTGTCTTTGCCTGGCCCCTGTCCTGGTAACGCTGAGCTCTTAGTTTGGAGCTGACAGATTCTTGCTTAGGAGGTGGGAGGGAACAGCACGAGTGACTACCAGAATTCTTGCAGGTTGCAGTCACAGCTTTGCTTTCTGGGTTTCTAGTCATAGCAGGAAGAAACCACCAATTGGGAAAGAGTTACTTATTTTTGAGGGGGGAATCATGAGACATCGTATTTATCTTTGCTTTTCTTGGTCTTCTGGAAAATACTAGGAAGTCCGATCTGTTGTAGCCCTCTTCCCTCACCTCAGAACCTCCTCACCGCTCCCTCAGTGGCTTCCGGAAGCACAGAAGGTTCATGGCTTGAGAAAAGGTCACATGGTACTGATTGGTTCAGGAAGCCCCATGGGGGACTGCAGGGACCCCACAAATCATGCTCTGTGGACTGTAGTTCCTTCAGTGCCAAGGCAGACACCATGGCTGTCTCCTCCACACTGGTGTGCCTGCACCTGGCACGCTGTCTCAGCCAGAATGGGCAGCAAAAGAAAAATATTTGTTGAATGAGGGAAAACAACATATGATGTATGACTCTAAAGCCAGAGTCCCGTTTCCCCAAATGGGCTGGAAATTGGTATTTAATGTGATCCCTTATTCACTTCTGGAAGGAGCAATCGGGAAAGTTAGCACCGCTCAAAGGCTTCATTTTGTAAGGTATGTTTACGTATCACGCCCCCGTCATCTTGTAAGGTCAGTTTGCAGGTTTGGAAGTATTTCCTTTGGAAAGACCCAGAGAAATAGCTGAACATTATCTGTGATGCGGTTGGTGGAGAGTCCGGCGGGGGCAGCCCACTTCTAGTGTTCATACGACGATCTTCCTGCGGCCCTTAACGAGTCACAACAGACCTTTCTTTGGCACTGACCTTGTCAAGAACAGACCAGCATGGGGCCCGCCGTGCAGGGCGCGCCACGTCAGGGCAGCCGAGCTTGCTGGCCGTGCGTCCGCCAGGGCAGCCATCTCCTTTATCTGTCTTAGTGTGGGCAGCTTTCAGCCTTGCCACACTTCCTCCTGGGTGTGTAACGAAGCACATGCATGCGCCCTGGGTTGTACAGAGTAGATTCAAGATAAGGGAGCCAGAGTGCTCATTTCTGGAGGGTTCTCATCCTGCGTTTTAGGGAAGTGGTGCTGACCCTGTGTGTCCTGCACTGCGCCATGTTTTTCTCCCTTTTCCTCTCTCGTGCTGTATCTTTGGCCTCAACCAGCCCCTGGTGTTTGGTTGGAGGACTCTTTTCTTCCTCTTTAGGGAGTAATTGCTTAGCAAATGCTCTCTTGTCAAACACATGAAGTCTCTAACATCATCAGTTGGTAGCGGAAATGCCTCTCTCATTTGGCTTAATATTTTAACTGCTGCTAATGGTTAAGCGATCGCCTCGTGATGGCAGGTCCCCTTGGAAGCCAGTTGGTCCACTTGACTGCGCTGCTGGCTGTCTGCTTCTGTCACTGTGTGAGCGCGCATCTGGGGGCCAGTCCACTTAGCGCAGGCACTGCAGTCTCTCCGTGCTCTGGAGAATTATAGGCGCCATATGCTGCTTCCCAGGTAACGGAGGACTGCTAAAAATAGAGCTTCACCGGCCCTGCTGTTTCTGGCATTGGAAATCATTGGAAATCACGGGGTTTTATTTTTAGGCCAGCCTTTGTTAACTCTAGCTACCTTCTAGTCTGGGTAGCAGGAGTCACTGTGTAAGACCTTTGTCAGTTGGACACTGTCAGGATCAGAACCCCGATGCCCGCGCTAGTTGGCAAGAGAATCCGCATCTGTCGAGATGTGGAGTGCTGGCCACCGTGAGCCCCCCACTTCCTCATCACCCTGTAGTCTGGAGGATTCTGTTTTGCTGTGCCCTTGGCGGTTCTCACCACAAGAAAAATATATGGAAAAGAGGGAGTTCTGACTGTGAGTTTATGGCACTGGTCAAACAAATGAGTAGAATAGAGGGGCACGTGCCAGCTTTGAGGGCAACGCTGGGAGTTGGACCCGCATGCTATGGGGTCAGGGTGGTCGCAAGTGGAAATTGCCTTCACCATACTTGGTTTCAAGTTGATGCTTTTAACGATAGGTAAGAATAGGCCTGACTTCCACTGTTCATTTCATAAGTAATCATCTCATTTTACTATCCCCATTCTTGCCCACCTTCGGTTACAGAAATAACTCTGAGTGGGTTTTCTTTTTAAAGATCTGTGTCAAGCAGATACCTCATAAAAATGGCACAGGCGAAGTGTTCTATTTAGAATTGCCCTGTGACACAAAACCGCTTGTGTTTTCTGTCCCCAGGCGCTGGTGTCTTTGGAAGAGGTAAGGCCTAAGGCAGTGGGACCCAATGGCAGCCCGTGGCCTGGAGCCAGTCCTTCATAGGAGGCAGCTTGAAAGCGCCGTGGGCTTTGCATGGATCTTTTTACCTAAGTGACAATCACTTGTCCATGAAGATGGAAACAGGCACCCACGGCACTTGCTAGCCTAGGACTCTCTGTTTTCTGTTGCCATCATAGCTGATCAGCACAAAATTAGTGGCTTCAAACAACACAGATTTGTTGTATGACCATTCTGGATGTCCAAAGTCAGGTGCAGGCTTCACTGGGCTAAAATCAACATGTAGACAGGGCTGTGTTCCTTTCTGGAAACTTGAGGGGAAATTCCATTTCCTTCCATTTTCAGCACTAGAAACTGTCCATAGTCCGTGGCTCTGACCCCTGCCTCCATCCTCCGAGCCTACTGCAGTGGGTCCTTCACCTCACATCACTCTGACCTTCTCTTAGACTTTGAGAATAACGCAGGCCACACTCCCCATTTTAAGGTCAGATGATTAGCAACTGTAATTCCATCTATGACTTTAATTTCCCTTTGTCAGGGAGTCACAGACTCCTGGGATTAGGATGTGGGTATCTTGGGGACAGGGTGGGGGGCGCTGTTCTGCCTACCACACCAGAGACATGGTTTTTCTTGATCTCCACACCAGGCAGGGCCGATGGGATAGTCGTTTGGGTGACAATCTGTGGGGACGACAGCTTCCATCTTTGCAGTTTGAGGAAGTTGAGAAGGAGGTTCCTCTCTGGCCAGTGCTGGGTAAAGTTTGTCAGGTACCTGTTTCTTGTTGGACTCGCCTGGCTTTTTGATGAACCCAGCTGGGATTCTTACCCGGGGCTCCCCTCCCAGGGCTGCTGGGACTTGGGGTGGCGTTGAAGGAGGGCAGGGGTCCGAAAGGCTGGTAACAGCTGGACTGGCCAGCAAGAGAGGAATGAGGAAGCAGGGGGATGAGGCAGGAAATGGCAGATGAGGCTGTCTCTTGGGAGAAAGAAAACAGAAGATGGGGTGGATTACATCTGGCCCCCAAGAAAATGAGAGCCTGGACTTTTTGGTCACGTGCTTTGTGATTGATCCCGCCGTTGAGTCAGTTTAGCTAAGTCCGTTTGTTTGGTCATGTTTGGGCCTTCTGTGAGACAGCCACTATGGGCCCCGTGGCTTGGCGTGGATACTTGGGGTCCCAGGGGAGGCTTGTCACTGTCAGAATGGCTCTCTCTGGAGAGAACAGATTTGTTCTCTGTTGTCCCGATAGGCTTCCATTCGGGGGAGGCAGGCGTAGACCCGGCCTGGCACCTGCTCGTAGAGCCTTAATGTGTTCTTGGGAACCCTAAGAATAATCTGCTGTGAACTGGCCTCGACCGACCTGACCTTTGGCAGATTGGTGTGTTCTTTAGGGAAGCTGTTGGGAACCTGGTGCGTCCTTTGCCACAGTCTCATGGCCAGGAGGTATGTCACAGGAAAAGACGTCTCAGGCCCGCCGCTCTTTCAGACCTTTGGTAGCCAGCAAGCAGGGGGAGGGCCCTCAGTCAGCCCTTTAAACTCAGCACAGCATGAACGCTCTAGCTAACCCGGTTGTGGGGAGAGACATTCAAGGCAGCTGTGATGGTGTTCCAGGGGCCAGATCCAGCTGACCTCAGGGAGGGGGCAGGGGTGTTCTTTAGTGCACAGGCCCTGACAGGGTCCCGGGCCCCCTCTCTGAGGGAGGGACTGCTGCTTTTTCTAGATTCTTTTGTGTGGTTCTTGCAAGTGTTGAGGTGCTGGCACCATGTTTTCACCCAGTTCAGAGAACAGAAGCCAGTGCTCATTAGCTGACTCTCGTGTCGGTGGACGCTGGTTGCTCTTCCAGCTGCTGACACCCAGCCCTGGAGTGTTCGTTTCTGATGTGGGTAGATTCACTTATGAACTGACCGCCATCAGTGTGAAGATGAACCAGTACCCAGCTATATGTTACACTTTTTTGGGAGGGGGTGGATTCATTTAAATTTTTAAAAAATTTTAATTTTTCCTGTAGACTTAAGATGCAAAAATTAGTTTCTAGAAATCCCTCACTCAGCTTCCCCTAATGTTAACATCTTACATAATCACAGTACTGTTATCAGAACTAGGAAATGAACAGTGGTGTAATACTGTTTAGTAAAGATCTTATTTAATTTCATCAGTTTTTCCACAGATACATTTTTTTGTTTGTTTTTAAGATCCTATCCAGAATCCTGTGTTGCATTTCTTCCTTAGTTTGCCTTAGTCTCCTGCAATTCTGTGACACTTCTTGGTCTTTTTTTTTGACCTTGCAAAGGTCTTTCATGACCTTGACACTTTTTAAAGAGTGTTGATCACTTATTTTGTTGAATATTCACTAGATTGGGTTTTATCATGATTTGACTGAGGTTACCTGTTTTTTATACTGGTAAAATATACGCAACATAAGATTTACCATTTTAACTATTTTTTTAGTGTGCAATTCAGTGGCATAAAGTACATTCATGATATGTAACTATCACTACTCTCTATTTCCAGAACTTTGTCATCCCAAACAGAAACTCTCTATTTATCAGTTATTCTCCACTTCCCCTCCCCAGCCCCCGATAACCTCTGTTCTTTCTGTCTCTATGCACGTGCCTCCTATAAGCAGAAATATACAACATTTGTCCTTTTGTAACTGACTTCTTTCGCCTAACAAAATGTCTTCAAATCTCATCCATGCTGTAACATGTATCAGAGCACCATTCTTTTTTTAAGGTTGAATAACACTCCATTTTTCAAATGCATTTTGTTTATCCGCTCATCTCTCGATGGCCACTTGGGCGCTTCCTGCCTTTTGGCTCTCATGAGTAATGCTGCTGTGAACACAGGTGTATAAATGATTGGCTCACATTTTCAAAAGGAATGTGGAGAAGATGGAGAAGATACCTTTTGGAGCTGGCAAGGAAAATGTGCTAATCTGTTTTTCCCATCCCTGACTGAAGTGTCCACAGAAGAGAGGGGAGTTGGGGTGAGATGGGGCAGGGCCATGGCAGAAGGCTTCAGAGATGGTGCCAGAGGTTGCAGGTCTGGGAGAAGAGAGGGAATCCAAGCTGTCATACTTGCCAAAGGCACCACCTTTGGGGACAGGCCTAGAAGATGCAAAGCAGGATGACTGGACAGAGTCGAAGGCCAAGGGGGAGGGGTGGGGCAGGACAGGTGAGGCCATACTCCCGGGAAGTAAGGGTAGATCATTTCTCATCACCTGGAGCCATGGAAGACGCAGTAGGAACTGGCTGGACATAAGTCCACTTACTGTCTCTTCCTGCTGTGTTTCAAATGTTTGTGACCAGCTTCCAAGTAAGAAATATACTTTATATTTTCACCCGGTGCACACATTCATCTCTAGTTGTGATTGGAATATTTCACAGAAAAGTTTACCTTTACTATACGAGATATATTCTGATATTTTTGATTCAATTCTGTTCCATTAGGAAAAAATAGTATATTTTGCCCTGGTTTGCTCTCTCAGCTGGAAAACATAGTGCCGTATGAAGCTCTGTGTGCACGTGTCTTTCTGCCAGTTAGTTTTTCTTTTTCTGTGTTCCCTTCCCCCCATGAATGAGGTAAACGTGTTGTTGGGCATGCTGCCCTTTTTGATTTGGCTATCAGGAAACTCAGAGTCAAATTGTTTTTACCAAGCGGTAGGTCTCTGTATGGTGGACATAGACTGTGGACATCAATGCCTTTCCCTAGCTCATGACATTTTAGCTGTGTTTTTCCTGATTCTAATTATTCCTATATTTTTCTTTTACGGTATGAATTCTTGGGAGCTGCCACACCTCTGTGGAATGTGACAGCATGAGGTGATATAAGACATAAGACATTGTGAATGTTTGATCTCAGCTGAGAAAAGCTGTGTAGTAAAGTCTGCTTATTTGAAAATGCTTATCTATACCTTGTATTCATGGCATTATTCCAGGTAGTGGCTGAGAGTAAATAAAAATATATAATACCTGGTCCCTTCTTTTAAGGACTTAAACCTGCCTTGGGGGTGCCAAGACATACACGTTAAGAAATAATAGGAGATAAAGTAACAATCTAAGACAGAGGTTGGCAAGCGGTGGCCTATGTATCTGGCCTGCTGATTTTTTCGTAAATAAAGTTTTGTTGGAACACAGCTCTGCTCATGTGTTTAGGTGCTGGCCGTGACTGCTTTGTTGCCTTAATGGTAGAGTTGAGTAATTGCAGCAGAACAGAGTCCACAAAGCCTAAAATACTTATGTTTAGCCCTTTAAAAAAAGTTTGCACTGAACTCATTCTAAACTTTTTTCTCCAGCTCCTCAGATTCTCTCCTCACACCTGACCCTCACCAACAGATGACCCTGATTCCCCTGGGAGAGAAGGTACCAGCTCCCTCAGTGCCCTCGTGTTTCCGTCTTTACATTGATATGGGAACACATGGCCCTTTTGGCCTCTTTTTATCTAGTTTCAGAGAAAGAAATAGCTTTCCTTCCCTTTTACCCTTTTTTCACTGCTTTTCTGTGATGGGCCCCTGAGCTTCTATTCCTCTCGTGCGGCCCAGTGCCCCTACCCCCAGCCTCCACAAATACTCGCTGGACCAGAGAGCTGTTCTGTCTGAGAAAATGTGAGCTACGACTCGTAACGATGGGAGGCTGGTTTGGCACGAGATGTCTGAGCGTGCTACTGTGTGCAGCTCGGTGTCTTCACATTTTTTTAAAATATATATTTTTATTGTTATTCATGTCTTTTACATTTTGTATTCCCCTTGGGTAACCCACCACCAATTCACCCGTGGTCCATCTCCATGGTCCCTTGTGTTCTTTTCTACTCCATTTTGTGCCCTTATCCTCCCCTCCCCCTGCTCCCCCACCCAGTGAGTGTCTCTCTCCTATTTGGTTTCCTTATAGTCCTGTTATAATAATGTCTTCACATTTTTATCTGCGTGCCACGGTGTCTAGAATTTACAACTTAGATGTTCCTCATCGATTAAAAAAATAGGAGCAGAAACAGGGGCAAGAAGATGGCTTTGAATCCAGACTGGCTCACGACTGGCACATCAGCTCCTTGCCCTTGGGCCAGTGAGGAGATATTCCTGGGAGAGCATCTTCGTCAGTGGATTGTGTGCCAGTTGTGTGCCAGCAGCCAGTTACTGCTGCTGCGCGGCACATTGCTCCAGGGCTAGCGTCTCATTAGACTCACTGGTTTTGTGGGTCAAGAATCCAAACGGCAGGGTGGGAAGGATGGTTTTTCTGAACTCCCCTGGGGCCTCAGCTGGAGAGAGTGGAAGGCTGGAGGTGACCCAGCAGTGGAGGCGGGGGCTGCGATCATCTGAAGCTCTGTCACTCACGTGTGGGGTGTGGCTGGGATGGTGGCCAACTGGAGTGGTTGGTGTGGCCCCCAGACGACTTGGCTTCCGCACAGCATGGCAGTCTCTTGGGTTCTCCAGGGTGAGTTGGAAATTGCATGTAGTCGATGGGGACTCATTCTGAGAAATGTGTTGCTAGGTGAACGTCGTGGGAAATGTGTAATTTCGTGACAGTAGGTGCTACACGTCTGGACCACATGGTGTGGCCTGTTGCAGCCGCCGTCATAGACGTGGTCTGGTGCTGACCCAAACGTTAAGCAGCGCGTCACTGGACTAGCCTGTGGTCGCCCAGCCTGAGGGGTCACACAGCCTCACTTGCTTGGACTCCCCAGTCAGAGTGCTCACAAGCCCACCCCAGATTCAAAGGCCCAGAGAGGTAGCGCAGATTTCCCCTATTGATGGTTGGGGTCACATTCTGGCAGAAGGGGGGTGGGGGCAGGAGAGGCCGCTGCAGTTATCGTGGAAAGTAGAATCTGCCAGAGTGCTTGTTGCAGTTAAATGATGCGGTGAGATAAAGGCCCTGGCCCCGACGCACGAAGGGGGTGCTTTCATTCCGCAAGGATGTGGTCTCTCCCTTCTGTCCTGTCCGCCAGGCACCAGGCTGGGCTGGGTCTACAGGGCTGAGCCCAGCAGATGGGCTTTCTGCCCCCTGTAGCTCTCACTCTGGCGGGGGTGAGGGGGCAAGGCAGCAGTCCGGGGTGATTAGACCTGTGACCAGGCGTAGGGGTTCCATCTCCTTTCACAGAGAGACTGGATGAGCGTCTGCATTTGTTTATTTCATTTGAAGTAAGGATGAAGTGGATTCCCTCTGTGAACAATGATGGGGTGCGGCTGCCCGGGGTTTGGGGGCACCTGCGCGCTGCTCCCCTTCAGTGCTACCTGCTTCTGCAGACTTGTAGCCTGGCGGCCTGGGAAGGTGCCTCAGAAATCCTCAGCTCCGGGGCTGCAAGCAGCCCCTGGCTCTGTTGTTCAGTGCAGACTTCTGTTCCTCCCTCCTAAACCAGGACACGGGGCAGCAGGGGAGGTGTAGAGTCATTGGGGGGCCATCATCAACTTAGATATGACCCCGCCATCTGATGTGAAGGGAGGGAGGCAGGAGGCGGGAGGAGGCTGCACAGGTGCTTCTGACTGAGGAACCCACGTGACGTCGATTGGCATTTCCCAAACGACACGGCGGGTCAGTGCCCAGGGGTCCTGTTACACTGCAGCTTCTGATCCAGTAGCTCTGGGTGAGGCCGGGCCTGCTGCTGGGCAGTGGGGTGTAGGAGGTGCCAGCGAGGTGCCAGCCTGCCACAGCAGGCGGCTGTGGAGGCTTGGTCTGCCAGAGGAGGTGGCCAGCTCTCCGAGGATGGGGGCCAGACAGGTGGTCTACCACACGTGTGCCACGTTTCAGCACACGTTTCCTGCGGGGAAGCCTTTGTTAAGAACAAAGCATCATCATGATGCCACTTTCACATCTAAGTAACCCAAACCACAACCTTCCTTATACAAACACATCTCAGGACCCCCCAGATCAGGGTGTAAGCTTGTGCAAACACTATAGAGAACAGTGTGGGGCTTCCTAAACAAAAAATTAAAAATAGAACTACAATATGACCCCGCAATCCCACCTCTGGGTGTGCATCCAAAGGAAATGATAATCAGTATCTCGAAGTGATAGCTCCTTCCCCGTGTTCACTGCAGCCTTAGTCACAGTAACCAAAACGTGGGAACAACTTGTGTGTTCATCAGTGGATGAGTGGATAAAGAAAATGTGGTTTATATATGTAGTGAATATGATTCAGCCATAAAAAGGAAGAAATCCTACACTCGAGGGCTTTGTGCTGAGTAATGTAATCCAAACAGAGAGACAAACGTGTATATCATTTTGTGGAATCTAAAAAGGCCAAGCTCATAGAAACAGCATGCCAGGCGCTGGGGCAGGGGAGGTAGGGGAGGTGATGGGCAAAGGGAGTCAGTTTCCAGTTATAAGAGGAATGTGTTCTGGGGAAGCCATGTCTGGCATAGCGACTCAGGTTAACTACACTGCACTGTCACTTGAAAGTTGCTAAGAGTAGATCCTAAATGTTCTCTTCATCTCCACTACCACAAGGAAACTACTTCTGTGAGGTGAAAGATAACCAACCTGATTGTGGGAATCAGATGATGATACATGTGTGTCAAATCAATAGGTTGTATGTGTTAATTAGATCTCACTGAAACTGGGAAAAAAAGATATAAAGCATGGCAGATAAAAATAAAGTTACCTCCTCACTCCTCAAAACACACACATACACAAATCCAAATTCAGAATGTTCAGAGAGGTGGCCTTGAAACTTTGTTCCAAGGTCTGTGGTGGTAGAACACATTTTTGATTGTGCTTGTTGCATGTTACATTTTTTAAGTAGCTACAGTGTATTTCAACAAAAGAATTAGAATTGTACAACTTCCAAATTCAACACTAAGTCCGGGTATCAGCACACAATTTTGAGGTATATTTTTAAATTTTGAGGACTGTTTTATAATTATTCATAGAGAATAAGTTATAGCATTATAAAAGAAAATAATTTTCCATCAATTCTTCATTAAAAAATGTTTGTAGATACCTAGTGCCCTTAATGAATTCAGGTATTAAAACAGCACATGCACGCAGATACGTTTAGTATTTGTTGCTTAATGTCCCCCCATCTCCCTCCCTTTTCAGGTGCGCTGCTGAGGATGACATGTTAGCTGTATCATTTGTGAAACCGCTCATTATGCCAGCTCCAGTTATGCCAGCATTAAGATTTTTCTCTTCATCACTGAGGTTCAGTGTAGAACACTGTTCTACTTGCACATTTGGAATATTATAACAATCCTGAAGTGTTTCTTACAGCATATATTTCTTAAAGATGAAGACTATTCAAAGCCAAAGTCGTATCATTTTTATACCTACAACTAACATCATTTCCTTATCAGCTGACACCCAGTTCAAGCATTCAGTTATTGCAGGCAGTTAACCTATTGAAAAAAAGCATTTGTTTGGTTCAGGATTTGCTTGGCCTGCACTTTATAATTGTTTGGTTGTCTCTGAGTCTCTTTTAAGCTAGGTCCCCCCACCTCACATCTTTTTCCTTTGTCAATTTTTTTGGGGGAGGGGCTAAAGAAACTAAGTCGTTTGTTTGTAGAGTTTCCTGCAGTCTGGGCTTTGTTGACTGCACCTTTGGGTGCCATTTGACATGCCTGGGCTTTTCTGACTTCTTTTGACACCACTGCTAGTCTCTGATGCTTTCTTTGCTTTGACAGTATAGTTACTGTTTTGGGCAAGATGTTTGTATGCCATGATGCTTCAGCTTTATCACCTTTCCTGCTTCAGACCTTGAATCAGCCATTTCTCCAAAGGGACCTGACTCTGTGTGTGTGTGTGTGTGTGTGTGTGTGTGTGTGTGTGTGTGTGTGTGTGTGTGAGAGAGAGAGAGAGAGAGAGAGAGAGAGAGAGAGAGAGAAAAATGGTATTCTGAAAAAATGGTACAGTTATTTTTAAAAACAAGTGTTGCTGTTCTCAGATCATCCTAGAAGCCTTTTGATGTGGGGCTATTGATTGTTTTAGTTTTATTTATTTTTACTAACCTCATGTTTTAGTTTTGGAAAGGTCTAAAAAAATTTAAGCCCCAGTCCAGTCTTCTTAAAAGTTATTATTGTTATGATTTTTAAAAAAAAGATTTATTTATTTGTGCATACAAGAGCTGGGGTGTAGGCCAAAGTTGTGGGCGGTTGGTGAGAGGATTCATCAGAGACAGGGTGGGGAGCAGAACAGGCAGATCTACTGAAATCCACTGCTGAGGGGAGCAGCGGGGGAGACAGGAGAGGTCTGCTGCACCTTGTGGGAACCTCCCTGGCCTGGGATTGAACTCATGCTGCAGTGGCTGAGGATACAGCTTCATAGTGCTGAGACTTAACCCCTTGCCCACCAGGGAGGCCCCCTGTTGTTATAATTGTTATACTCATTGTCTTGCCATTCCTAACAATTATTATTGTTAATAACAATTATTATTGTTCTATTTGTCCTGTCTTAACTTATAACTTTCAGAGGCGAAACAAATGTTGAATTTTAACATCACTTCTGTTTTGTGTTGTTGACATGTAGCTAAATCCTAAGTGGTTTTCTAATCCTGTGACAAAGTATTTATAATGTAGTAGATTAAGAAAACATTCTTGAAGTAGATACTTGACTAGCAACTTCTGGTTGAACTTGTTCAACTTTTTAAAATATCAACCAAAAAAAGACTTGCAAACATTGGTACTTACAGTGTTGATTGATTCAGTCACTCTATAAATCGCAGGTGCAACTTACCGTGGCATGCACTCTCCCTAAGAACCTACCCATTACGGTGTTGCAACTGCTCTAGGTGTTCTCCCCAGATGGATGTTGGGAAGGTCAAAGTAGATATGCTTATGATACTTTGAGACTCTGCATGGCTCTTCTAGAAGGCTTAGAAGAGCCCTTGTTTTGCTGTTATCTTACCATCTCAGCCCTGCGAGTTTGTCTCAGAGCCTGTCCTCTTGCATTCTCAGCTTCTTGTCAAAATCACCCTGCAAGTTCCTCCCCACTCACCAACAAGCATTTCTGAGTGCCGCCTGGGGCCAAGTGGGCAACGGGACTTTGCTTGCAGGAGGCCAGCAAACTGCAGTTTCGCACGGCATTCCCATCAGCCAGGACTCCCGCTTTAGCAGGGTTGTTAGGCCTGTAGAAAAGAAGACTGGTGAGGCACCCCGATTCTGCCGGCGAGGGCAGTGAGGGGTCACTGCAGTCCCCTGCCCTCTGGGTCTTTCTCCCTCCCCAGGCAGTGCTGTCTTGTTAACAGAGGGCCCTGCAGTGACTCAGCCCTCACCCCAGCCCCGAAGTACAGACTGACATTTTTGGTGGAATTGTTCTTCACTTGCCTCCTTTTGACCTGGTTCCCCACTCTTCTAAACATTCCTGGCTCTTCCGGCGGCTTCAGCTTGGCTCAGTAGAATCCCTGCAGAGACTTTCACCGCCTTCTGTCGTGCAGTATCTTACTCTCCAGCCAGCCCCCCACCCCTGCCCCCATGCTACCCTTGAGAAAAGTCGGAGGGAGAGTCTACACAGTCCTTCCGGAGCATCGTGCACTCTCTAGGGCTCTGGGGAACTGTTTTGAGTAAAGTAGTGTAAGCACATCTTTTAGATACCTTATCTGTAACCACATGTGTTTCAATCACCCATGCAGTATCTGTTGAATAAAGTGGGTTTATGAAATGAGAGGATGTTAAGGGGAAAGCAGTGTTTTCTAATTATTTTGTCTTAAATAGTCTCAAATCAAATCAATACACAGCATAAGCAGACATTTGACTGTTTCTTCAGTTTTTTTTTTTTGTATAAAACCTTTTCTATCTTCTCACTAAGAAAAATAGGGGCCCACCTTCTAATCAGGCACCTATCTTTGGGATTTCTTGGAGTCTGGGAACCAGGCTGTTGTCATAAAATCCGGAAAACAATGCCGACTCGAGTCTTTTTTTTTTTAATTAAAAATGGTCAAATATTTATACAAAGCAAGAATCATGTGCTTTCTCTCTTCTACCCAAGAAAAGGTCATGTTTTCTTTCAGTGGCTATACTAGCTTGACTTGTCTGACTTTTTATTACTTTGGTCTCCAAAGATGTCATTTATTTCCCCTCTGTGATTGTTGTATAGAACCGTTCTCTATACAGGATTATCCAACTACAATCAATCGCCTTTATTCTTTGCTAGCTCTTTCTCTGCAAAATCATCTGCACACTTTTCTGCGTTTTCTTTTTCATTTAAAAGCCTTTTTCTGGCCAAGTTATTCTTACCCAGTCTGTCAAATGCACGTTCTTAGAAGAGCTGTGTGTTCGGGCTGCAGGGTTAATTTTAGCCAGGAAGTGCTTAATAACTTGTTGTTCCTGTGCTCCTTGGGCAGGTGCTGGCAAGACAAAGGCGTGCTGCAAGGGACCCCTGGCTTCCTGGCTCTGTGCAGCTCTTCTTCACTGCGGGAAGCAGGCAGCTCCGTTCGGTGTCCTGCTCAGATCTTCGATCAGTGGTCCACGGCCTTCAGGGCCGTGGTCTTGGCAGAGGTGGGAGTGCAGTGGAGACAGCACAGTAGCACCTGAGAGGCTTGGGCCAGTGGGCCTATTTGTTTTGTGACTCACTAGTCGTGCTGACCTTTAACTCTCAAGTAGGACAGCGGGGCTCATCTTTGCAGCCACTTGAATGATGAGGGCTGGTTTGGGGATTATGTGTTTTTAGGAAACATACTTGATTACGAGCATTTATTGAGCACTCACTGTGTGCCAGACACCAGGACTGGATGGGCGAGATGCCTTTGCCCTTTAAGGGCTCCCGTGCAGGAGGCAGACACTATAAGATTATGCCTGTTGTTCATCAACCGATTTCGGGGTACAGAAGTTTATAGGCCTCATCCCTCAGCCATGCAGCAGCCCTCTGGGTAGATCATCTCCCAGTTTTAGAAAACAATCAAGGTACTGGCCCCATGTCACATAGCAAGTAGATGTCTAAGCTGGAATTCACTTGCAGGCCTCCCTCCTATGCCACATGCCCGCTGTGAAGATGTTTCGGTGCAGCGAGAGTGCAGAGATGGGCCAGGAGGCTCAGGGCGCGCGTGCTCTCCTAGAAAGCTGTGAGTGACAAGAGCGTCCTCATGCTGTGAGAGGGAGCCAGCCGGTGGTGGCCCTTCGTCCCTCTCTCACAGCTGGCTTTGTTCTTTCTCTTCCATCTTGATTGATCTCTTCCCCCCTTCCCTGCTGATGCCCAGGTCTGATGCCCTGCAGACATCATTTAACCCTGAAGGAAGCTGTCTCTGCCAAGTTGACCGCCTCCTGTCCAGGGAGAGAGTTCAGGTCCAGTAGTTCTTCGTTCATGGAGTCTGTGTTCTGAGTCCTCCTGCCTTGGAGAGGCTGACTTTCATTTTTGAAAAGATTCCAACATCAGGAATGACCCCCTGCTTGGCTTGGTGCTCTTTAGTCATATGCTTGTAAAGACATCGAAAGAAAGTATCCTGGCTTGTCGAGCACAGCCTTGTTGGATCTGGAGAACCCTCCCCTCAGAAGCTGTTTCCCAAACCCTCAGCGCTGACACACTGGGAGGGCATGGGCTGGTGACGACTGGGCCTTGTGCAGACCAGTGTAGGAAGATCTGGGTTTTGGGCCGTTTATGCATCTGTCTGCCAGGGTTCTCTGGTTGCATGCGACAGAAACTAACTCTGACTAAAGTAGGGAAGAGGACTTACTGGAAGGCTGTGGGCTGCTTTACCGGGTGGAAGGAAAAGCTGGAGGACCAGGTTGAGGAAAGATGGCAACCAGGCAGCGCCAGGGGGCTCTTCCTCTCTGGGGATCCCTGCTGGAGGAATCTGTCCCAGCCATTTCTCTTCGAGACACAATTGGGTCCTGTGTTGGCAGAGGCGGGGGAGACGAGGGGCGGCCTATCAGATGCATCTCATGGGGGAGGAGTTGTTTCCCCAGTGGCTTCCCCTCCCTGCATGCGTCCTCGGCTCTCCCTGGGACACTGTGACTTCAGTAAACGAATATCCACAATCAGAACTTCTGAGACTTTTTGTTTGAAAGCTATATTGAGAGATACATTTCCACCAATTTGAAGTGCTCAATTCAACGATTTTAATACACTTATAGCAAATAAATTTAGTGAACTTATTGTGAAACACACTACAATTTATTTTAGAACATTTCCATTGCCCCCAATATATCTCATTCTTTTGCAGTCAGTCCCCGCTCTCCCTTCCAGCCCTTGGCAACCACTGATCTCCTTTCTGTCTTTTTAGATTTAGACATAGGTTTTTTGTAATTCAAACCCTATTTTTTTTGAAGTAAGGCAAGTTCTCTTGGTTAACTCATTCTTAAAAAATATTTTTAAAGATTTATATTTATTAATGCATGCAAGATCTGGGGTGTAGGCCAGAGGTGGTGGGGGGGCTGTGAGAGGATTTGCCAGGCAGAGTGGGGAGCAGAACAGGCAGAGTGACTGAAATACGCTGCTGAGGGGAGCAGCGGGTGAGACAGGTGAGGTCTGCTACGCCATGTGGGTCAGCTCCTTGGCCAGGGATGGAACTCATACTGCAGTGGCTGCTGAAAGCTTCATAGTGCTGAGATTGAACCCCTTGCACCACCAGAGAGGCCCCTTTTAAAATTTTTATTGAAGTAACATTTGTTCATATCATTATGGATGAGTGTAAGTTCTTACTTGTTGCTAAGTAGTATGGGAGCACATAGCAGTTCCTGGGTATTCTGGGTATGATGCTATATGTGAAGGAAAAAGTAACACGACCCCAATGGCATGGAAGTCAGTGTCTCATGGGTCTGTATCCCCTTCCCTCGTCTGGACTATAACTTGGGAGAGCTTGGTCCTGCTCTTGACATGCCTCAGTTGTGGAACCTTGCAGCCCGTGGTTCCTTAGACCCGTAAAATTAAAGGAAGTATTTGACATGGTAACCAATGTTCTTTCTATCCCTAATTGATCTGCAATCATGATCTTTTTTGGTGAAATTTTTTTTGGCGAAAAATTACTTCTTGATTTTTTTATACTCTCTTCTTTGCGAGAACTGGAACAAAACATTAACTTTAAAAACTCTTTGAAATGCACAAAATGAAGTAAGCGTGAAATCAATTTTTGGCATGTCTCCTTCTGATGTTCTTAAAGCTTAGAACTGCACCGAGTCGCTTGTGACATCATCTGAGTCCTCACTTAATGTCATCTTGGAAACCGTGACTTGAAGGACGTATGGCGAAGCCACGTCCTTGAATAACAATATTTCCCTTAACGTCGTCTGGGATTATTTTTTCCTCATCGATGTTATGACACACTGATGTGAATGAAAGATGTTATCTGAGGACCTGCTGTGTATGTATATATATATAAATGAAGGAAATTAACTGGGAACATTCATTTTCCATCATTTCTGGTTTGTCCCGATATTCATCAAGGCGGATACGGTGCTCGGCCAGGAAGGTAACTCCTGAGAAAGACCGGGGCCTTTCCCAGGTGGAGCTTACCGTCTGGGTGAGCCACCAGGAGCTTGCAGCATGGTAATGCAGGGAGGGAGGAAGTTCAGCACAGTCAGGGAGGGGCCAGGCCACGGAGGGGAGCCTCCACTTGCCAACACAGGCAGAAGTTCCTTTGAGAAGCTGCTTGGCAGCTGGTTTAACCAACCGACATTCAAAACCACCCATTTCATCTTTTGGGGGAGGAGATATTCCAGCAAGTTTGAAGGTGGTGATAGGGGAGGTTGAAGCCATTTGCAACTGAAACCAGATCTTTTATCTCCTCTGGCTTTATTTATTTATTTTTTTTGCAGGGTTAACCGTAACTTCAGCATTTGCAGCAACAGTAGTGTAGCAGATTGTGGAGGCTGGCTTTTGGCACAGCAGGCAGCTGGAGGGTGCTATTTTTCTGACAGGGAGATGTTCTTAAGTTTTGTAATTTATTGTGTCTTTAAATATGGGATTTTGTTTACTGTTGCCCTAATTACACCTCTGATATTTTATTTAGCTTAATGCTTTAATTTTGTGCTCGTGCCCAGAGGTGGTTTCCCAAAGGATACCATTTAAAAACTTTATGTAGTGTTTTATCCTTGCTGCAGCTACCTCCAGCTTCCGGAAGGCAGGGAAATGGGTTTTGGGGGCTCCGATGTGCTCATGGGCTCTTGCAAATGTTTTGGCTGTGTGTACAATGGGGGGTCTTGATCTCCCGTCTGCCAAGTATTATCATAAACCTTCTCTGTCCAATAGAGATACACTACCAGCCACATAGGTGATTTTAAACCTTCTAGCAGTGACTAATAAAATGAAGAGAAATATGTGGACTTAATTTGAATAATTATTCAACCCAGTGTATCTAAAATATTATCATTTCAATATACAATCGATGTAAACATTAGTGAGCTATTTAGCTTTTCCCCTGAGAAGTCTTTTAAATTATTAGGTATTGTACAGAGGGTCTCACTTTGGACTAGCCACGCTTCCAGGAATTAATAGCTCCGTGTTGCCAGTGATGGACACTTGATGGAAATGTTCTAAACCTTCCAAAGGTTTACACAGGACACAGGGAAGAGTCTTTACAGGGAAGGGAAGAGACATAATCTCCTGATCTATGAGCGCCTTTCAAAGCCATACATAGGTTTCCTCCTCTTAGAAAAACCCGATATGTAAAATTTCTTCTTGACAGGAAAGGTAAAGCAGGAAGTGATTATTCATGTTACAAAAGAATTAACCACAGGTTCCTTTAAATAGCAAACTCCCCTAGTGCGCTGAAGAGTCTGACTCAATTTGCTAAAATATGATTGATACTTGGCATTTTAGCAGCATCTCTGTTGGGCAGAGAGCTCTCTGCCATTATCAAATGCAAGCTGAGCTTTCCTGAGCACCTACTACATGTCACGGATGCTCACAGGGGCCACAGCAGAAGTTAGGGTGCTCCTGAACCAGCAGGCATTTAGAGGCACACAGGGAGGGTGAGACTGACATGTGGCTGCCACAGCAAGGGACTGTCTCAGTGCCGAGCAGCGAGGCCTCGAGGCTGGAGGAGCCTGGAAGGTGGCACTGGGCTGCCGGCCCGGCTGGGGCTAGAAGGCAGGCAGGGGGTATGGGATTCCTTAAGTGTGTGTGAGCTAAAGTGCTCAGCAGGATATTGGGACGACTTGACCAGGACGCTGTTATGTTTTGTTGACCTCTGAGTCCCCAACGCCTTACCCCAGCCTGACCCCAGCTAAAATGTGTCATCATAACAAATGAGATTGAAGCAAAAGCAGGAAGAGCTTCTCTCCAGTCTGTGACAACAGGAGAGCTGTTCTTCACTTCTTAGTGATCATCTTCTGGGAGCAGACTCCTTTGCTCTCTTCCAGCTTTACCTTGGTCAAGTGCACATGCAAAATGGAGAAAATGAGATTTACTATTTAGGAAGGAAACGCAAGCTTGTGTTCCGGAGGCTGGTTGGATACCGAGTCCCCAAAGTATACAGGTTTTCTGTATATACAGGGTTTCTTTAGTGTTGACATGTGCCTTTCACAGCCTTCCCGGTCTCCCTCCCGCAGCCCCAGGTGTGGTCCGTCCACATTCTGTTCCCACCCAGCGCCATTTACCTCGATTTCCTGTTCCCACTGGAAATCCTCTACGTTTTCATCTCCAAGTGCTCATGGAATCAGCCTGGCTCAGCATTTTGATCCTTTTCTTGTTTAAAAAAATACCCAATATTAGAAAATAATTGAGTATATCCGCATGTATTTAGTTATAGATCATGTGTCTTTATTACTATATTAGTTGATTGAGAAAACCCCAAAGAAGCCTCTAAACATTTATTATTGTTTACTATGTAGTAAACCTCTGGTAGTGTATGACTTTAGACATGGGGGGGGGGAATGAAACATTTGTCTTCATGTGTTTTAAGTGTCTTGCTGATCCCAATCATCCCATCCTCTAATTAGGTAATTTATAAACATATCGAAGGTGGAGGAAGACCCATATTCTAAATTGTCTTGATAATTTAGAGTTTTTGGCTATCACCTGTAAGATTGGATTGCCTTGTCTGTCTGTCTGCTGGGAAAGAGCTTCCCTTCAGGAGCGGAAGTGGCAGTCATTTCTGCCATTTTCTTGTTTCCTTGGCCCCATGTTAAGTACTGTCTACAAGCCCGATTTTCTTTATACAAACCTTTTCACAAACTTCTCATCCATTTAGTGAGGGTGATTTTAAAAGGGGTAACAGCCTTAACTAGACTTTACCAAGAGGCCGCACAGATCTGCAAGGCACCCTGAACGGCAGAAAGCTGGCACTGGTCGCCATTAGGGTGAGGGGCTCTGTTTCCCTGGGCTGTTGCTTGCCCTTGGAGCACCTGGCCGCTTGACCTAGAGGTGAGGTGACGGAGCCAGTGTCATTCTGCAAATGCAATATTAGAGAAGTTGACTTTTTCTCTTTTAAAAATTAAAATACAGTGAATAGATGTTTAATCCCCTCCTCACTTCAACTGATCCCTGAGGTGAGAGTATCCCACTTTGGAGAACATTAGCTCAGAAAATAAGCTTAACCACTTTGTTGAGCTTCAGGTTCTTTAATTGGGAAGTTGGGCATCATCATATTATGAGGATTAAATGAGATAATGCAGGAAAAGTGTCCGGCACATAAGCAGTAGTTGCTGTAATCTCAGTTCTTACCGCAAAGCTCGTTAGATCCATGTCTAGGTAATTGGAAGAAAGCGGTTTTCTAATTGACCTGGTTCTCGTTGTTTTGATGGTTCATAATCACTACCGAGTGATACAAGAAAATTGAAGGGCCTCCCCGGTGGCGCAGCGGTTAAGCGCTGCGCTGTGGAGCTGTCGGCAGCGGCGACGCGAGTTCGACGCCCGCCCGGGGAGAATCCCACATGACGCGGCAGACCTCTCCTGCCTCGCCCGCTGTTCCCCTCAGCAGTGTATTTCTGATCTGTCTGTTCTGCTACCCGCTCTGTCTCTGGTGAACCCTCTCACCGCCCCACGCCTCTGGCCTGTACCCCAACTTGTATGTATAAATAAAAAATAAATCTTTAAAAAAAAATAAAGAAAATTGAAGTGTTTCTGCCTTCATCTTGTCAGGAACCAGGAGGAATCTGCAAAAGGTTGCCTTGTTTATGTTCTTATGTTCCTCCTTTCTGTTGGGAAGTGATGAGACTTCAACTTCATCCTGGGCAGATTTATGACAGCACAGTCAGCCAGCTAATTTTGGAATGAAAGAATGATCTGGGAAAGAAAATTCTACTTTGAATTGCTTCTGAATTATCTGGCGCAGCTGGCATTATGAGTGCACGGGACGCACATACCAGTCTGGGTGCCTAGGGTCCTCTGATCTGGAAGCCCTTTGGGAGTTTATCTGTAATTGGACAATAGCAAAGCCCATTTGATAGGGGTCCCCTTCACCTGCCAACCTTTTTTTTTTTTCCTTCTGGCAAAATGATCCCAATTTATTGAATTAAAATTGTGCACAAATTATTGAATTTGTGCTTTTTTTTTGGTCTCCTATTTAAGAAAGCTTAGCCAAACTCAGGATCACTAAGTTTTTTTCCTATGCTTTTTTATAAAGGTTTTTCCTCTTATATATAAGTCTGTGATCCATTTTGAGTTCAGTTTTGCATATGCACTCCTGACAGAGCTCATTTAGTGTTTCCTTTTCCACTGTTTCACCATAATTTCCAAGTTGCTAATTTGCCAGTCGAGTAATTTTTACTACCCTTGTATTCATTCATTTGCCATCCGTGCATTCCTTGTACTAAACTGCAAGTAAAAATGGAAAAGGGCAAGAAATTGACTGGTAGAGGTGAATGTGAGGTGTGGCCCAAAGTCTGGGTGTATCCGTCTGCCTCATCTGTTGCCTCCACCTCTTACCAAGTGTAAAAGCTTGCCATCGACGGGGTAAACAGTTGAAGATGGCACTGCTGCCCAGCAGCCATCTGTTGGGAGGGCAGCTGTGCCTGCAAACACCAGCAGCCTGCGGCACGGCGGCCAGCAGGGCCCTCTATGTCAGCTGTCATTACAGACGTTGGTGCTGAGAGACGGGCATGATTTTTGTAGGGTGCCATTATTATCGCCCACATTTTGTGCAACCGAGGCCCAGGGAGGTTAGCTTCACACGGGTAGTCTCGGCAAGGGACGGGGCACCCGAAAGCCAAACCCTTGTGTGTTATCTGCCATCTCTGCACCTGGGGAAGTGATGCCAGATTCTCCCTGGGTGGAGAGGAGCCGGTGCTATCCTTCTGTCGCGTGCGGTTCTCCCTTTGAAGCCCCGCTGTGGGGCCTGTCGGTCGCTGTGCGGTGTCTGACTGTTGCCGGTCTCAACCCATCGGGCTTACGGGCGTTGCGCTGTTATGCTAGTGTTGGTGGAGGGGAAACCCCTTTCATCTGACTTGACTGACCTTCCAGAGCTGCCCGGCCTTGAACTTCTCCCACATCCTTTTCGTGGGCCTTGACGGAGTCGTCCTGAGTGACAGAAGTCCGACGGAAGAGGACAGACACTGGTTAATTTCACTCATCTGTGGAATATAAAGGCAAAAAGAACAATCAGACAAAGCAAAAAGGAACCTTAGATGCTGACAACAGAATGGTGGTTACCGGGGGTGGGGGGGGGAGAAGGAAGAGCTTGGTGGTGGAGTGTGACTGACCCTCAGGTGGTAGACATGGGGTGAGATACGCAGTGGCCGAGGTGAGAAACTACCCTGAGACCCCTGCAGTGTTGTAAACTAATGCTTCCTCGAGGCAAAGAAAGGTAAACAAGTCTCCTTTTCGTCTCTGTTCGTTCCAGTGGAGGCCATAGTGGAGTTTGACTACCAGGCCCAGCACGACGATGAGCTGACAATCAGCGTGGGTGAGATCATCACCAACATCAGGAAGGAGGATGGAGGCTGGTGGGAAGGGCAGATCAACGGCAGGAGAGGTTTGTTCCCTGACAACTTTGTAAGAGTGAGTATAAAGCGAAACCCTTTTCCTGTCTCCTGTGTGTTCAACTAACCAAACTGTGGGGGCCCTTGAGGAGGAGTTTCCTGGGACTCTGAAGGGATGAGTAGGCAACTTGACCTCTGGCGTGCTCTCAAGAAGAACATGGAGAGCTTTTCTTGTTTGGGGGGTACCTGTTTTGAAATTGCTTTCTTAGGGTACAAACTGTGGATCACTTAGAAAGTGCTGGAAAAATGTAAAGCTTGTCAAATTGTTTTATTTCTGTACTGATTTATTTGCTTTGAAAGTTTAAAAGAATGTTACCCATTTCCACTCTATTCAGAATGGAGGTGAAACTCAATTTTGACCCTTTCGGTCAAGTACCAAACACATTAAATGCAGAATTCCAATTATGCTCTTTTCCACCTTTGTAATAATCTGTTTTTTGATCGGAGCAATATTATTTTCCTTTCCCCTTTGTATGGCTATGAAGCATTGATTAAAATCTATTTTTTCAGCAAGGTTTTGAAAATTATGCCCCTTGCAGAAGTCATCTGGGAATTAATTACAAAAATGTAGTGTGTTCATGGTAAGAAATTGCATACCATACAGTTGTAAATAATAGTTGGAATTGGGTCACCTAAAGGCTCTTCCCCATGGGAAATACCACATAGCTCCAAAAAGTCCCTATACCCTGAACTTCCTATCTGATTCTGGAGAAGCCTGGATTGTTCTCCATAGGAAGGGCTGGGTGCAGAAATCCCCGGGGCTCCCGCTGTAGTTTCCATGGCGTCAGTCCTTAAGACCTGTGGCTTCAGGGGGCAGGAGGTATGGGGGATGCTGGGTCCAAAGAAGCAGGTGTCCCCCTCAAATTGCCTCAAGGCCTCCGTGGTAAAGTTTTTTGAAAAGGAGCTGTTCACAAAACTCAGTGCTGTGCTCCAGCTTCCAGCCCCTGGCCTTCTACCTCTCCCACGCCTCCCGGTCTAGACAAATAGGAACCCAATCTAATCTCTCTTCAGAATCTTGCCTCAGCCTGATCCTGAGAACAGTTCTTTTTTTTTCTTTTCTTTCTGGTGTGCATAAAGAGTTTTGTTGGTAGCATGCTGATAAGCATTGCTATCTGTAAATGGCTGTGGGAGTAGAGACTTTATTTCCATGGATTAGAGTTGTACCTAGCAGCTCTCCTCCCTTTTAAGAGTTGGAAAGGATTATATGCGGGCCACCAGGGATTGACTGTGGATATGTGAATGGGGGTCCATTCGTTTGCCCTTTCAAACAAACCCCCCAGATTTGGGACAAAGCCCATTCTGGAATTTGAGTCAGATTCTGGTATGGAAGGAGAATTTTTCCAGATAAATAGGGAAAAGCTTGGAGTGAAGATGAAGGAGGAAGGAATGAGAAAGGAACGCCATGGGAAAGAGGAGGGCCCTAAGGCGGAGGGGAGGGCTGTAGGAAAGAGAAGAACTGTGGGAAACAGAAGAAGACCCTGAGGAGAAGGGACTGTGGTGTTTGCTCCAGCTTTGAGGGTAGGCCCCATTTTATAATCCTTTAATGCACCCTGCTTGCTCATTCCAAGCTGCCAATCCACAGACTCAGGGAACTTCTGAACTGCACTTTGCTCAGGACTGTGGCCTGGCGCCCTGTAGAGTTTCTGGAGGGTCGTGTGCGCTAGCTAGGGCAAGGAAGCGCAGGGTAGAAGGACCTCAGGCAGGCTTGGAACTCGGCCTTCTTCTACCTTCCTCACTCAGGGAGCACTAAGGGACAGAGGAACTCCTAACTGCGAAAGGGGTATTGGGGACCTGATCACAGGAGGGGCTCTCTTCCGCCTTTTCCACCTGCTCTATCTTGGTTGGTTTGGGCTGAGTAGTGGGCTCCTGGCCCATGGCTTCCTGTGGGCTCAAGGAGAGTGCTAGCGGGAGATGACAGTGCGGAGGTCAGAGATTATCCCACGAGCTCTCTGCCTGGGGTTGCCTCAGACTGGCTCTGTCCATCAGCCAGACAGTTGTGTGCTCCCCTCAAGTCTTCCACACTCCTTTTGCCTTATGTCTTCAGGCCTGGGCCCTCCTTGTTTCTAGCTCTGGGCCTCTGCCTTAGAGTTTCTCTGTATCTCATCACTTTGTAAAAGTCTACTAATCCCACCTCAGATTGCCCTAATTTAAGTGTGCCATCTGTTTCCTTTTGAGAGTCTGACTACCTCATCAGACCACTCTGAGGATTAAAGGAGACTGTGCGTGAAATCACTTAGCATGAGGCGGGCCACCTACTGAGCGTGCTGCTGTCCTTGTTTCCAGTGAAGGAAGAGGCCTCTCCCCTGGCCGCAGTGCCCCTACTCTTGCCTACTCACTAGTTGCCTCACCTGGGTTAGAACACTTCCAGTCAGGGGGAGTTATGTTCTTGGGAGGTGCTCATTCCAGGTAGGCCAGAAAGGATGTGGCAGGAATGGCTGGGACTGCACCACTTGAGGCTGTCACATTGGGCAGAAAAAGAAATGTCTGTTTTTTCAGATGGCTGAATCTATTTTCAATTTTTCACCCACTGGGAATGTTTTAGGCCTATTATTGAAAATCCAGTAGGTGGATGCAGTGGAGTTTAACAATAATGAAAACTTCCGTAGAGAGTTCTAGAAGCTGAAAATACATCTTGAAGTAATAATAATCACATTGGCATAAGTTTGTGGTTTTGAAAGTGGGTTTACTATTTAGCCATATTTAGTTTAAGAATAATTTGTTCCCAGATTGAGTTGGGTAATCTTGTGGAATCCCATTGTTTATTTGTCTGTCTTTATGCCAATGTTACTACTGTCAGAGAGCTTATCTAAAGCATTTTCTTGAATTCATTTATCAGATTCATTTGAGCATAATCGCCCCATGTGTTGGGTTTCACTATTTACCCTTAACTTTGTATTGTCTCAATTTCTTAAGAGAAAACAGCAGCCAACCCCTGGCCACACCACTGTTAAGAAGAAGCCTGGATTTTGCTAGCTACTGGGCTGAGATTTATTAACACACATAAGTGTCCCCAAATAGGCCTCAGGGTCTTTTGGGTTTGACCCTCTTTTTCTTTTATTTAGATAGTTCATATTTAATTTATTTACTGTACATATAGAAGAGGAATCTTCAGATCCTTCCCTTCCTTCTCCCCATCTCTCTCCCTACTTTTTTCTTTTGGAATTCATTTTTCTTTATCGTTCTTCTTAAAAAAGTTACACAACTTTTGGATAATGTTTTCGTAGAATATAATGCCGAAGTCATAAACATCAAACTTGATTTTTTACAAAAGTGCATCCTTATAACCATCATCCGCATCAGTCCTATTGTTATCCCTTTAGAAGTTCCATCATACATCCCCCCATCATTTCCCTTCCCGCGGGTAATCTGTCATCACAGATTAGTTTTGCTTGTACTTGAATTTCATATAATTGGAGTCATAACCTGTGCTCTTTTATCTGTGATTTTTTTTGCATAACAAAATGTTGCATATGTGAGTACTCTATTTTTGCTACATAGTATCCTATGTATGAATATGCCATGATTTGTTTATCCATTTTCCTATTGCTAAATATTGGGTTGTTTCCAGTTTGGGTATTTTTGGATAAAGACTGAAAATTCTTGTGTAAGTCTTATGGACACAGGCACTCATTTCTCTCATGTATATTCATATAGGAGCGGAATTGCTGCTGTCACTTACTGTCACTGTCAATGTTGTTCTCTCTTTAAAGCCGTGGCCTCTATGGTGGGGGAGAGGTGTCACACCCTCTGGAGCTACATCTGTGCCTCACTATCTGACTGTACCTGAACCTGGTGGTCTTCGTGTAACTGCCCATGAGTATGACAGTGAGCAACCCTGAAGCACAGAACTCGGCCTCCTGAGGACCATTTGAGTGATGGGCCCATGAACTGTCAAAGACTGATTCATAAATGGTTAAAAATACAGAAGTAGAGACCATGTATCCAAGTATTACTGAACTCATTGATGAGGGAAACTGATTCTAAAATCACTGGGAAAGGGAATGTTCAAATAAGATTAAGTTAGGTACATAAGAAGTTCATCACTTAGAAGACAATACAATCTTAACCTGTGGTATTATTGTCTCTATCAGAGAAGAAAAAAAGAAAGCAGCATATGTTGCTGCTTTTCTGTATGACTTGTATGGCGGTGTAAAATATCCTAATCAAGTTTTAGTTAAATCAAGGTACATTTTTAGAGAGAATCAGATGGCCCTATGGTGGGGGGATGACTTACTAGAAAATGCATCAACATGGCATTAAAAGGTCACTCGATCATCTTATTTTGCCTGATTTCTGAGTTTTGGATTTTTTTCTGAATAGACCATAATGTGGGGTACAATAATAGGAGGTTCTAGGATGAAATTCTGAAAGTCATTTGTTTAAAAACACATGGCTGCCCTTCCGGGGCCTCCAACTACCGCCTAAAGCAGAAAGACAGCCACCTTACTGGGGCAGACGGGGGTCCACTCATAGGGTTCATTTTCCCCATGTTGTATTTAATGACCAGCGTCTTGCTTTCAAAATCTTCCCCTCAGATCCAGATAACAGTGTACTTTAGTTCAGCCCAGGACCAATAACACTGGTCAGCAAATTTTTACAAAAGTCCTATCACTGAAATAAAATTAGTCATTTCCTATCAATTTGTATGTGCTCAGCAGGAATATGACAGTCAAATTCTAATTTTGGTTCTAGTTTTTTTTGGTAATCTGCAATAAATGGATGTTTACATCACGAAATGCATGCCAGTAGTAATAGGCCTACGGTTAGTACCTGTAAAAAATGAAGTCATAGACGACTTCTTAGATGTCTTCGCTTGTCTCTTGTACAGCTGTTCAGGAGCATCTCTGGGGAGTGTCCAGCAGTAGTCAGCCAGCATTGTAGTGGACCATTTCCCCTGGTAGCTTTGTTCCATTGATGCGATGTCTTGATGAAAACGTTCGCCATGCTCATCACTAACCAGACCACAGTTTTCAGGGAAGAAATCCAGATGAGAATGAAGGAAGTGGATCTTTAGAGACATATTACAGCCAAGTTTCTGATACTGCATCAGCATGTCTTCTACTGGTTCCTTGTAGTTTTCTGCCCTAACATTCCCAAGAAAGTTTGTAGACACTAGGCGAAAAGCATTCCAAGCTTGTTTCGCATCACCCTGCAGCAAGTTGTTGAACCGGTCATCTCAATGCAGACGGAATGTTTGGGTAGACTATTCTCGACTTCTTTTGCTCCATTATTTCGCCAGAAAGAGGAGGAACCAAGCAGAAGTAACAGTCTTTGATGTGGTTGCTTGGCTCTCTCCACACCACGGGGACTGCAAACTGCATGGATGGTCTTTTGCCATTGAACCACTGTGAAAGCTGTGTTGTACATGGAGCACAGCATAGATGCAGGTCCAAGGCTTGTCGTGGTCACCAACCTTGCCTCCGAAGTAAAGATGATAAGCCTTCTTCACTTGAGAAGTGATACTTTTCTTCTGGTTGGCAAATGTCACTTCCCCACAAATAGAGCAGAAATTGTCCATGCTATTAACGCACTGTCGAGGCGTGACTGTTCTGTATTGTGCCTAAATGGATAAAATAATAACAGTTCTATGGAACAGTAGCTTAAACTATCTCGCACAAAGTCTGAAATATTTTCAATGCTCAACCTTTCTGACGGGGCTTTCTACAGTGCACTGCTGACGTCAGCTTACTTCAGCAGCCGCCTGGCAGTAGTATTGCATTGCATCAGAAAATGATGTGTGCGTTATGGTATTATGCAATGCGATGCAATATCACATCATTCTAGGCTGATTTAGGATGTTGTTGCAGTCCTACTGGATAAATTTACACGGTGAAACATATAAAATGAATTATATGAAATATCTTCAAAACAAGAGCTAATGAAAAATTTTCAGGGTTATAGTCATGTTCAGCACACCAAGATACTACAGCTTAGGGCCTTTTTAAGTCAGTAATGATCTCACTGTTGACCAGTGTAAGCAGCCCTTTTCTGGGTACTCCTGACATGTGTCCTCAGACAGACATTTTGAAATGGCCAGTCAAATGAATTTTAAAAAGAAAATACCTCAGATTTGTAGCTTGCGCTGACACGAGTGTGTGTCTGCCTGCTTTTGGAGGGGCCTTTGGTGAGGTGCCACAGGACCCAGGCCCTTGACATTCTGTTGCTCACAAACAGACATGTAGAAAGCAGGAAGCTGTGGTGGGGGTTAAAAGAATATGCTGTTGATCTTTAAATTGATCTGACACTGTCTGTGAGGAAGTGAGCTGTTTTCTCTGCGTGTTTATATATGTGTTAGGTAAAAGCATATTTTACACCCTGCCGGCCCGCTGTTAAAGGTTGAGGTGTGTTTACTCATAGCTTGCATGTCCTATGCTGAGGTAACAATTTTCGGTCTGGTTTCCCATTGCCCAAGCTTTCATTTGCTAAGTGGTTTAGATCTTTTGTTGGCATATCCAGAGCCTTTTTTGGTTATTGGTGTGAAGAGGTTGATGAATACAGTTGTTTTTTGTCAGTGAGGTGAAAGGTCAGCATTTCGTGGCCCTGACCACTCTGAGATCAAACTCACAGTTACTTTGGGTTCTTGGTTTAAGAAAGAATCACAAATTGACTTCAGCAAGTGGTAGAGATTTCCAGCTGTTGTTCTATATTTAGAGACTCTGAAGTAGATCTCTTTTATAAAATATTACTTTAACAAAAAAAGCACACTTTCAATCCAAGGGCCATTATTTTCATGAATTAAAGGGAAGCTGGTTTTCAGGATGCTTGTTTCTCTGGAAAGGGGAGCAGGAACTTTTCTAAGTGTGTTTTGCAATGTGCAGACCCTCTTCTTCTTTACCACATTTAGTCATCACTTGCTTGGCTGTGTGTAGGGGGGGGCGGGGGTGCCACACTAGTTGAGGGAACATTTACTGGGTGTCCTCTGTGTGGTAGGCGCCAGAGGCTATAAGCACAAATGAGACAGCGTAAGTGGAATGCTGTGTTGTCACAAATGTCACTTCTTCCACAGGTGCCAGTTTTAGCTCCTGTGCCCAGGTCTTCCATCATCCTGTACTCTGGAGAACATGTGTTAGCATGTTATGGAAAGATATTCCTGATTAAAATGCCACTTGAGAAGTTTTTGACTGGATTCATCAGGCAACCCTGTTAGAACCTGCTAAATAAACCTGTAGTTATCATTTTGGCCCTGATTGCTGTGTTACTTTCTGGAATAATAATGCCTACATCTTTCCAGACTTACTGGCTGCCTGGCACAGTGTTTATAGTCTACCTGTCTCTACAACGACTAACATTTGTTGTGCCCTTACTACTGTGTGCCAGGCTGGAAGGAGGCTAAGGCCTTCACATGCTTTATCCCCTTAAACCCTGAAGACACGCTATGGCCCATTTCCACAAGGGTAACATTCAGGAAGCATCTCCAGGTTAAAAGACTTACCCTGGTCATGCCAGCTAGTGAGGAGCTCTGGGAGCCCAGGCACGTGGGCTCAGAGGCTGAGCGTAAGCAGGCGGCATTTTCTGGGTGTCCTGGAAGAGTGACCCCTTGCTGTTCCTGCCCGCTGCATCTGCCTTCCCTGCATACCCAAGCCAGCTTTCTCACCCCCGCCCCACTCTGAAATAAAACACATGGTGACTTTGCTGTCCTTGATTTAAGGAAGAATCAGAAATTTACTTCAACAAAGAGCATAAGGTAGAGATTTCCAGGTTGCTGTTCTATATTCAGAATCATGGGTCTTAACTTACTTCTTGAATTTTAAAGGATTTTCATCAGATAATCAGCCATTTTAACTCAGAGAACAGTCTTTGCCCGGATTTATGCTTTTTTCCTACAAATTCTGAAAGTGAGGCTGGATAGGTGAAAAATAGTTCATTGCATACTTTGTAAGGAAACTTGATATTTTGCCATTTTCAGGATTTGCATTTCAGAAGGAGCTCGATTGTCTTTTCTATCAGGGGTAAATAATCCAGATGTGTGACTCTCTAGTTATTCCCCATCCAGACTCTTGAAAGCCACTAATTTCAGCTCAAATTATTCTTTAAACTTTAAGCGTACAGTTTTCTTTTAGATAACAATATCCTAAAACTAGTAACTGGACCTGTTGGCTGCTCCTATAAGAAATGTCACTCTAAGGAAAGGTCTGGAGCCATTAAGTACAAGTGTATAGCCAGTAAAAGCCCACACTATTTGTGGACTCCTCGGGCTTTGTCATCGTTGCAGTACAGGAAGCGCACGTGTGTGCGGGGGGCGGGAGGTGTCTTGTGACTCAGGAGAGCTGTCCCCTGACTGGGCTGATCTTGGTGATTAAGCATGATGGAGTCTTATTTTCTTAACTGAATCTGAGCTAAGAAAGGGGCTTTGAAATCATGTGTTTTGACCCTCAGCGTTCTAGCTGATCAAAATCGGAGTCATCTAGAAGGCTGCTGTGAAATCTCATTACTGGACATTGGAACTTGTAAGGTATGGGACTTCCACAGGGGACTCCATGCCAGTGGGTCACAGCCTGGTCCTGCTCCAGGTGCATTGCCTTGTCAGAAATTTGGAGTGAGGGCAGGAGTTGGGGTCGGGGCCTTAGGATGTTTGTAAAAGTTCAGGCCACTCTGCTGCTTGATGAACTTACTGTTCCTTCTGCACAGTGTTACTGACAGAGCAGCAGGGTCCTTTTTAATCTGATGTCTTTTCTCAAACATGCGGATTGGTAGCCTGTAATTTGTGGTTCTACATTTGAAAATATTCCAATGTTATTTCTAAAGAAGCATCATGAAAAATATACATACATAGACACATATATGTCTGTATGTATTTGTAATGAAAGTATAAAAGAAATTTGCTATACATACTCAAACAACATAGCAGTATACAGATGCTCGATTTGAATCCATTAGAATTAATACATTCTAATTGCAGAATGTCTGGACTAAGTAATGAACTCTGTCCTGTCCTCTCCCCAGTGGTAGTGAGGTGGGCAGAATTTCTAAAAATGATCATCAAGATTTTCCTTTCAAATCCCCACAACCCGTGAATGTGATGAGCTATTATTCCAGTAATTGTGTTATTTGCATGGCACAGTTGACTTTCAAAAAGAGAAATAAGCCAGTGGGCCTAATCTTATCACATGAGCTCTTAAAAACAGAGAACTTTCTCTGGCTCTGCTTCATGGCAGAAGAGGAAGTAAGAGAGATTCAAAGGTTGAGGAGGACTTGCTGCTTTCAAGATGGAGGAAGGGCCATGTGAGAAGGAATTTGGGGAGTGAGAAGACCTTGGCTAGCAGCTAGCAAGAAAACAAAATTGGAGACATCCAGCTGCAAGGAATTGGATTCTGCCAACAACCCTAGTGAGTTTGGAAGTGAAGTGTCTAGACCAGCCTTGTGAGATCCTGAGCAGGGAACTCAGTTGAGCCTACCTGGACTTCTGATCTATAGAACTGTGAGATAATAAAAAAATATTGTTTTAAGCCATTGATTGTGTGCTTTAAAATCCACACAGCAAATGACCTGGGGGCAGTTTATTGGTGGAGACCAAGTGGGGCATCTGGAACTCTGTACCCCACTTGGTGGGCCCAGGCAACCCGTGGCAGCCGTTCCCTGTTGTGTTGTCAGCAGGGGCTCAGTGGGGAATCTGTACTTCCACTTCCTGCCTCAACTCAGCTGGAGCAGGTGACTCCCTCTTCCTTCCCACTAGAGGGTGGGGAGGATCCTGGAGAGGAGGGCACTGGAGAAAGGGATTCGCAAAACCTGATGAGGACATCCTGGGCAAACTCCTGACTGACTCACACGTGAGTCTGAAACTTGCTCGAGTTCTGAACTGGGTCATTACACCCCTTTGCAGACTACCTGGTTGGTGGTACCCTGCCCTGGGTAGGTTACCATATTCAGTGCAGGACTTCTGGCGGACACCCCAGGGACATAGTGTGCTACAGCCTGAAACTCCTGAGCTCAAGGAATGCCTCAGCCTCCCCAGTAACTAGGACTACGAGTGCACACCACTGCATGTGGCTCACAGGTGATACTGGCTAGAATTAACATGGCCCAACATTTGAAAATAGAAAACATTTGAGAATAGAACTATGTGGAATACCACCCATGTTTTCAGACTGACCTCTAGGTGACACAAATGAAGAGCAGAACAGCACTGCCAGGACTCTGTGAAGTAAACTGACATTGGAATCACAGCCCAGAAAAGTTGCCCAGAACCTGCATACTTAATCTAAATGGGCTGATTGCCTGCTCAAATTTAAGTAAGATCCAAAGTATTATGATAACCTAAATGAACAGGATTCAAAACAAATTACTTAACATACTAAGAACCAGGAAAACCACAACACAGAAGATTCAGGTGTTGAAGTTATCTGACAAAGATTTTAAAGTAGTCACCATAGAAATGAGCAATTACAAACACTCCTGAAACAAATGAAAAATTAGAAAATATGAACAAATAAGTAGAAGATATTTTTAAAGTGGAAGTTACAGAACTGAATAAAAAATCACCATATTAAAAACTCACTGGATGAACGTAATAACAGATTAGAGGTAACAGAGGACAGATTCTGTGAAATTGAAGACAGATAAAATTTACCCAGTCTGAACACAGACAGAAAATAGTTGGGGTAAAAAAATGAACAGAACCTCAGAAGCCTATGGGACAATGTAAGGTCTAGTATTTGTGTCATGGAAGTCCTAGAAGGAGAAGAGAAGGGTATGGGAACAAAAAGTGTTCAAAGAAGTAGTGGCTAACTCCCCAAATTTGACAAAAGGCATACACCTACAGAATTGCAGCTGAGAAAAATAAATTGAGCTGAGAAAAATAAAAAAATGATAAAGACACATTATCATCAAAACTCTAAAAAGTAGAGACAAAAGAAACACAACCCAGTGAGAAAGAAACAATACACTGTCTATTGGGGTAGAATGATTTCCATGACAGTGGATTTCTCACATGAAAACATAGACTCCAGAAGGAGGTGCATGACACTTTCAAATGTTGGAAGAAAAGACTGGTCAGCTCCAAAGTCTACATTTGGTGAACATATCCTTCAGGAATGAAGAGAACATAAAAACATTTGCAAATGAAGGAAATCTAAGAGAATTTGTCAGTAGCAGACCTACCCTGAAGAAAAAAGGCAAAAAACAAACAGTGGGTGAGTAAAAATAGGAGTATATGTAATAGGCTGTCTTTTTCCCCATTAACTTTTAAGATAATCCTTGATGGTTGAAGCCAAAATTACAGTATTATCTGATGTGTTCAATATTTGTAAAGATAATAATGAGAAAATGATATTTTAAAAATGGGAGGTGTAAAGTTACCTAAATGAATAATGTTTCTATACCTCACTTGAAATGAGAAAATATTGATACCAATAGTTTATGATAAATTAAATATATTATAATGACTAAAGATATTTGAAATCACTAAAAAGTGAATACCCCCCCCAAATCTATACAATGAGATATACTCCAAAAGGCTATAGATAAATTAAAAAAATGAAATTCTAAAAAATGTACAAGTAACTCACAAGAAGGTAAGAAAAAGGATAATGGAGGATTAACAAACAGGGAATAAAGAGAAAACAAATAATACAATGGTGGACTTAAACCCTAATTACTTTAAGTGGAAATGGTCGAAATACACCAATTAAAAGACAGAGCTAACAAAATGGGTAAATAATGTGACTCAACTATATCCTGTTTACTAAACAGTTACTTCAAATGTAGTCTTGCATTGCATAATGATGGTTTGGCAGTGATGGACTGCAGATACAGTAGTGGTCCCTGTAGCCTAGGTGTGTAGTTGTAGTTGGCTATGCCATTTAGGTTTTTATAATTGTGCTATGATAGTCACAGAACAATGAAGTTGCCTAACAACACATTTCTAAGTACATATCCCTGTCACTAAGGTATGCATGACTATATCGATAAAGATGTATTTAAAAAGTAAAAGGGTGGATAAAGATATACCATGCAAACATTAATTAAAAAAATAGGAATGGCTATATATAATGCCAGATAAAGTAAAGTAAAGAGCAAAGTAAATTACTAGGTACAAAGAAGGATGTTACAAAAAGAAAAAATTGTCCACCAAGAAAACATAGCAATCCTGAATGTGTGTGCACCAATCCTGAATGTGTGTGCACCAAACCACAGAGCTGCAAAATACATGAAGTAAAAACAACCGAAAGACAGATGCATTCACAGTTATACTTGGAAATGTTAGCATCTCTTTCTCACCACTTGGCAGAAGTACTAAATAGGACATCAGCAAGGTTATTAGAAGAGCTGAACAACATCATTAACCAAATGGTTCTAATTGATATTTTTAGGACACTGTAGTCAGAAGTATCATAAAACACATCTTTCTTGGGTATCCATGAAACATTCATTAAATTTATAAATGATCATATCCCAGGTTATAAAACTAGCCTCAATATATTTAAAGAAATGATAATAATACAGAGTATGGTCTTTGATCAAATGTAATCAAACTAGAAATCAGTAACAGAAAGATAATAGGAAAATTTCCAAACATTTTAAAATCAAGTAACATACATCTCAATAATCCATGGGTCAAAGAGGAAATCTCAAAGGAAATTTAAGAAATACATGAAACTGAAAGAAGATGAAAATAGATTGTATTAAAATTTGTGGGACACAGCTATAACAGTATTGAAAGAAAAATGTATAGCACTAAATACTTATATCAGAATGGGGGAATGGTTTCAAATCAATCATCTAAACTCCTGTCTCAAAAAACTAGAAAAAGAAAATAAAAATCAAACCTAAAGCAAGAAGAAGAAAGAAAGTACTAAAGATCAAAGCAGGAATTATTGAAGTTGAAAACAGAAAGACAATAAAGAAAATCAGTGAGAAAGCTCTTTCTTTAAAGAGATTAGTAAAATGGATAAACCCCTAGTAAAACTGACAAAGGTGTAAAAGAAGATACAAATTACAATATTAGGAATAAAACAGGTTATATCATTACAGATCCTGTAGCTATTAGAATACTACAAACAATTCTGCACATGTACATTTGACAACTTAGATGAAATGGACTGATTCCACAAAAATGAGACTACCAAGATTCACCCCAGATAAAGTAAATAATCCCCTAATAGCTCTATAACTCTTAAAAAATTGAATTAATACAAAAAGAAAACTCCAAACCTGAAGTGTTTCACTGTAGATTTCTGTCAAGCATTTAAAGAATTAGTACCAATTCTACATAGTCTTTTCCAGAAAATAAAAGGGGAAGGAATGCCTCTTAATTTATTTCATAAGGTCAGTTTTACCTTGATACCCAAACCACACAGACGATACAAAAAAACTCCAACTTTATAGGCCAGTATCCTTTAAAAACATAGACACAAAAATCCTCCACAAAGTATTAGTAAACAATTCCAGGAACATATAAAAGGAATATGTACCATGACCAAGTGGGGCTTATTCTAGGTATCCAAGACTGCTTCAATGTTTGAAAATCAGTGAATGTAATCTACTATATCAATAGGCTATGGGAGAAAAAAAATCACAGAATTATATCAATTGATGCAGAAAAAATATTTGACAAAATTCAGCATCCATTCATGACACAAGGTGTCAGCAAAGTAGGAATAGAGGGGAATTCCCCAGCTTGATAAAGAACAACTACATAAAACCTCCAATTAACACCATACTAAATGGTAAAAGACTGAATACTTTGCCCCCTGAGAATGTGAACAAAGCAAGATGTTTATTTTCCCAGGTCTTATCCAATATAGTACTGTAAGTCTTAGCAAGCACAACGATGAGAAAAGAAAAAAAAAAGTCATACAAACTGGTGAGGAAGACTAAAACAGTTCGTGTTTGTAGATGAAATAGTTGTCTTATAGAAGAACATCCCAAGAATCTACAAAATAACTCCTGGAACAAATAAGTGAATTCAGCAAGGTCCCAGTGTACGACATCAACACATAGGTGTTAATATTTTTATATCCTAACAATGGAATATATGGAAACCCATATTAAAAGCGCAGTGCCCTTTACAGTTGTCCCTAAAATAACTGATATACTTAGGTATAAATCTAACAAAATTTATATAGGATGTGTATGTGGAAATTACAAAATGCTAATGACAGTATTCTAAGATCTAAGTAAATGGAGAGGCATACCATGTTTGTGGATTGAAAGAATCAACCAGATAAAGATTGTACTTCTCCCCAAATTAATTTATAGGTTTAATGTAATTTCCATCGAAGTCCCAGTAAAGTTTTTTGTAAACCAGCTTATTTAAAACTTTATATGGAAAATAAAGGATCTAGTATAGTTAAAACAATTTTGAAAAAGAAAAGCAAAGTAGAAGGAATTTACCTTGTTTTATGTCTTATTATAATAGCTATAGTAATCAAAACAATGTGTTATTAGTGGAGGGATAGACACATAGGTCAGTGGGACAGAATAGAGAACCCAGAAATAGACCTACACACGTAGGCCCTACTGATTCTTGACAAAAGAGCACAAACAATTCAGTGGAGGAAGGAGAGCCTTTCAACAAATGGTGCTGTGACAATTGAATATCCACAGATCAAAAAATTAACCTTGACCTAAACCTTACACCTTATTAAAACCCTTACCAAAATGGATCATGGATTTGAATGTGAAACAAAAAATTCAAAACTTAGGAGAAAATCTTTAGGAGCAAGGCCTAGGTGAAGAGTTCTTAGACATCTTACCAAAATAGTCTAAGGAAAAAACTGATCAATTAGACTTCTTCAGTATTAAAAACTTTTCTTGAAAAACCCTGTGAAGAGGATGAAATGACAGGCTACAGACTGGGAGAAAAAAATTGCTAGCCACCTGTCTGACAAAGGGCTCTTATTTAGAATGTAAAAAGAACTCTCAAAATACAAAAGAAAAGAAGCCAAAAATCCAATTAAAAATGGGTGAAAGACATGGACATTTCAATGAAGAGGATATACAAATGGAAAATAAATACATGGAAAAGATGTTCAGCATCATTAGCCATTAGAGACATGCAAATTAAAACTACAATGAGATATGACTAAGTATATATTAGATGGGCATTAGAATAGTTAAAACTCCAAATGCTAATGAAGATGTGGAGAAACTGGTTTTCTCCTGCTTTGCTGGTGGTAGCATAAAATGCTTCAGCCACTCAGGAAAATAAATAGTTCGGCAGTTTCTTAAAAAACTGTGCACTGGTTGTATGACTCAGCAATTGTATTCTTGGACGTTCATCTCAGAGAAATAAAAATGTATGTTCACACAAAAATCTGTACAGTAATGTTCTCAGCAACTTTATTTGTGATAGCTGCAAATGAGAAATGATGTGACTGCCCTTCACTGGGTGAAGGGTTAAACACGCTTGGTCCTTCCTGACAGTGGAATATTGCTCAGTAATAAAAAGGGAGTGAATACAAGCAACAGCTTAGATGGATATCAAGGGCATTGTGCTTTGTGAGTAAGATCAGTCTCAAATGTTGTATGTGTGTGTGTGTGTGTGTGTGTGTATACACATACACACTAGTATGATTCCATTACGTTCTCAGAATTGTAGAGTTGGAGACCAGATTTTTGGTTGCCAAGAAACAGCGAGGGGGTGGGATTCTGTAGAGGGGTAGCATGAAGGAGTTTCTTTGTGGAGGGGGAATAATTATGTCTTGATTGTGATGGTAGTTACACAAATCTACTTTGAATCAAACTGCGCAGAGCTACACCCATACACACACTAATCAGCGCATGGAAAAACTGATGAGAATTGAATAAGATCTATAGAGTAGTTAGCAGTGTGCTAATTCTTGATTCTGTGCTGTAGTCATATCAGACCTCATTGCTGCAGAGCTGGGTGAAGGGTTCATGGGACTCTCTGCACTATTTTTGCAAATTCCTATGAGCATATAATTTCAGTTTCAACCTTAACTGCACATGAGTATTACTTGGGGACCTTTAAAAAAATCCCGATGTTGGGCCTCACGGGTGGCACAACGAGTTAAATCTCAGCCTATGAAACTGCCCACAGACACTGCAGCACAAGTTCGATCCCTGGCCAGGGAGATTCCCACATGGCGCAGCAGACCTCTCCTGCCTTGCCTGCTGCTCCCCTCAGCAGTGTACTTCAGTCAATCCACCTGTTCTGCTCCCCGCTCTGTCTCTGGTGAATCTTCTTACCACCCCACACCTCTGGCCTGCACCCCAGTTCTTGTATGCATAAATAAATCAATCTTTAAAAAAAATCCCGATGTTCAGGCTGTAGCCCAGACCCATTTGTATCTCTGACCATGAGTCCAGCTTTAGCATTTTAAAGGATTCTTAGCTTTTGTTCTTGTTTTCCCTGGAATAAAACTAAATCAAAACAAAAACGCTTTCCCGGACTCTGCAGTTCTCCAGCCCACCCAGGGCGTGCAGTCATCTCTCTGGGTGATCAGGCTCTGTCAGTGTGTTGTGATGGTCACACTGAGGTCTAGGGGCACCTGCCCCCTGCTTTGAGCGGGTCCAGGGAGGCAGCGCCATTTGGCCTGGCCGTGGTTGACCTGGACACTGGCTGATCCGGTGGGAGACGTGGAACAGGAGAAGCAAAGCCCGTGGGGGAGGGGAGAGTGGCCTGAAGGCGAGAGGAGGCACAGGCCTCAGAGACTGCTGAGGAAGGGCCTGGAGGGGGTATCCCACCCTGAGGCCTGGTCTTTGGGGCAAACTCCTCCCAGGTCTGCTCTGATATTATCATCACAAATAGTAGTGTAACAGTGTTTTACAACCAACTGAAAAAAAGATGTTTGTAGTTAAATCTGTGCATACTTATATCTGTGCTCACAGTCCTGGGTTCTGACTTCCAGGAGCTCTTTGGCTTGAGGATTCCAAAGGAACGCATTCCCCGGCCTCTTGTGAATGCACTAAGCCTCGCTTCAGAGGTGGCGCTGGTGGCTGATTTGAAGGTGGCACAGGCTTCCATGTTTACTTGATGCTGCGTTCTTTAAATTAGCTTAGACATCACTGCTGCTGACACGATACTGCTTAGCCTTCACACTCGGGGTATCTTAATGTGTAGAGTAATATAGAAAGCACATGTGCCATCAGGAAAGAGAAAAAGCTATGTAATTGCGTATGCAGAATAGTGTATAAACTACCAGAATTGTGTATAGGGGAAAAGATGCTAGAATATTAATAGTGGGTTTTTTCCAGTTTAAGACTTAAAAATTTTATTTAAAATTGAGAATTATTTTGATCTGATTTGTTTACTTTTTCTCAGGGACTGAGGTACATTCATCCTTTAGCTTCTTGTGACTGAAGTAGTTCCCAGGTGTATGTTACTTTTGCCAAGTTGTTTTTTAAATTCTTCTTGTTTTCCAAGTGAATGTGAGGTTAATGAAAGGACCAGATGAGCTGGGGAAATTGACATATAATTTGGTTTGAATTTTTATCAGGTCTATAGATAGCTGAATGTGTAAAGATCAGACATTTTTATTTTTATTTTTTTATCTTTCAATATCCATCCATCCATCCATCCATCTATCGATATTTAATGAAGCACCACTGGTTTATGTCCTTGTTAATTTTTCAACAGTGTAGGATTTCTCCCCTCAGGTGTGGCTACCACAGCTCTCCCCCCACCCAAGCACCCCCACTCCTCCACCACAGTCCCTTGTGCTCTGCCCCTCCCCCACCACTCTCTTCCCTCTCCCCTCCCCTTCTGTTTGCCTCAGATCTGTGGTCAGCTTTCAAGGGTTGGTTTTAAAGTTTGTCTTTGACCTCTTTGTTTGGTTTCCCTATAGTTAACATATAGTGAAGCTATGCAGTGTTTATCTTTCTCTTTCTGGCTTAGTTTGCTTAGCATAATCCCTTCTAGTTCCAAGTATCTTTATTTTATCACAAATCCATGACTCAGAGCCCTGGTTTTGGAGTCAGAGCTGAGCTCTACTACCTTAGGCAAGATAATGATGCTCTGAATTTCTTTCATTTATCCATCCATCAAGCGTTGATTGTTTGCTGTGTTCTAGGTGCTGGGGGAATGTTGGTGAGTAAATTAGACAGCAGACCCTTCTCTCAGGGAGCTTCCGTTCTAGTGGGCAGATGGGCCACAGCCATAGCCAGAGCCGATGGTTAGGTAGTAGGGTGGAGGGGAAGGCATGAGAGAAGGACATGAGTGTTGGGGGTGGGAGTGCCCTTGGCCTCACTGAAAATGTGATTTTTAAAAAAGATTTATTTATGTATGCATACAAGAATTGGGGTGCAGGCCAGAGGTGTGGGGTGGTGAGAGGATTCACCAGAGACAGAGTGGGGAGCAGAACAGGTGGATCTACTGAAATACACTGCTGAGGGAAGCAGCAGGCGAAGCAGGAGAGGTCTGCTGCACCATGTGGGAATCTCCCTGGCCGGGGATCGAACTCGTGCTGCAGTGGCTGCGGCCAGCCCCCCTGAGACTTAACCTGTTCCACCACCAGGGAGGCCCTGAAAATATGATCTTTAAGACTTGGGGAAGTGAGGAGGGGAGCCCTGTGGGGTCCATGAGAAAGCCTTTCAGGGAGAACCTGTGGCATGTGCAAAGGCCCTGTGGGGGGAAAGCCCCTGGTGCGTTGGAGGAACAACAGAGATCACTGTGCTGGAGGGGAGAGCCAGGAGAGCAGCAGGAGCTGGGCTCCGGTTTGGGGGCTCCTGACCAGGTAGGGCACTGTGATACTTGAGCTCTGACCAGTGGGGTGATGTGACTAGGGGTGCTCTGACTGATCTTTCTGGCTGTCCAGCTGAGAACAGACTGCGGGGGACAGGAGCAGAAGCAGGTAGAGCAGTTCAGAGGTCAGGGTGGGAATCGGGAACACTAGAGGGATGGCAGGTGAAGGGGAGCAAAGCAGTCAGATTCTAGATATTTCTGAAGGTAGGGCCGCCTGCATTTGCTGACAAGACTGGATATGTGGTGGGAGAGAGAGAGGAGGGGGTGATGGCCCTAAGGTTTTGTACTGAGCAGCGGGGAAGCATGTTAAGGATGTGGGTCTGGAGTTCAAGGGCTGGGGCCAGGCCAGAGATAGGAGTTGGGAAATCCTTCAAAGCCCAGACTGGACAACATCACCTGGGCAGGGGAGTGTGGCCAGAGAGAAGAGCCGTGGACACCCCAGTATGGGGAGTAAAACCCGCAGGGAGACTGAGAGTGAACGTCTAGGAGGGGAGAAGAGCCAGACAACTGAATGTTCTGGAAGGCAGGGGACGAAGGTGCTTTAGGAAGGGGCTGGGGAGTGATCGCTTGAGTCCAGCTCCCAGTGTGGGGCAGGAGCTGCCCGCCACTGGGGTGGCATGGGCCCAGATCCCTGCCCATGACCAGCAGCCAAGCAGCCTGGGAAGGACCCTGCCCTCTCTGAAGCAGGAAAGAGAATACTGATGTCCTGTTGAGGTATTTCTTGTGCGACGGGTATTGGGAAGTTCGGAAACAGGGTAATGTCTGTTAAGTGCAATGACACATTATTATTGTTGTTGTTGTTGTTATTATTATTATTACTATAACTATTGATGAGCACCAGGTATAAGTGGAGCACATCATACAGATTTTTTTTTCTTTCCAGAATTGGTCCTAGTATGGACATATAAATGAAAATTGCTAAGGTTGTGAACGAAAGATTAGAACACTCTTCTATTATGTCCTGCATTAATTAAATACAGAAATATCTCTATTTTTTCCCCATCTGATCAGTATTACTGGTTTTTAAACCACATCGAATGAATTAGAATTGAAAAATAAATGCTCACACACCCACCAAATGTACACATATTTCAGGCTGATAAATTTTGACATGAAAAAAAAATTAGTATCTCCAAAAATAGGAAGCAGCACATTCCAAGTTTGTAGCACAGAGTAAATCTGATGCCTTGCATGAAACCTTTATTCGTGGAAGCCTTGAGGAGTGTGTGCCGTCCTACGTTTACTGAAGAGAATGAAAGGGAATAAATGGTAGTCGTTTGAACTAAAAATGTTCATTTTTGGAGTAAAAGTTTTCCGATGCAAACGTGTTTTCATGATAACTGAACTTTTACTTTTTTGATTTTCAACTCATCCATTCAACTTTCACTCAATGGTGACCTTTTCCAAATACCATTTCATTTGATGTACCGTCCGATTTCATTTCTCAGGGTGAGGTTACAGCAATATACAGGGAAATATCTGCAGCATGGGTGAGAGTGAAAAGTCCGTCTTCCCCTTTCCCACAGATACGCCGCATGCAGAAGAAAATCTGTTGTGCTTTTAGCTTTCTACCAAGTAATTGCAACCTTTTCCTCTGTGACCTTTGAGCCTGGCCCGGTCAGCTGCACTCAGCATGTCTTTATTTCGGCCTTGTGCCAGCTTCCGGAGTGCAGAGCTGCTGAACCCCAGGCTCTGCCTTTGGGGACTCAGCCGTGACCCAGAGCAAAAGGGCCTAATGATTCTGGAAGCTTGAGTCCTGGCGTATTAACTCCGAGACCTTGGGGAAGTTATTTGATCGCTCTGGGCATCCATTTATTTCCTCTGGTGAAAAATGGAACTGGCAACACCAGTGCCCTACCTCTTGGCTGGTGTTCTGGGGAGGATGCGTGCGATCAAGCATGTAGGGCAACTACGTAGTGTTCGATCCATATTCACCAGTCAACAAATATTAACGTAACTATTAGGCCACTCTTAGGGACTGGGAATATTCGAGATGGTGTTTGTCACTTGGGTGTTGTGGGCAGCGGAGGCAGAGATAAGTATAGTGCAGGAGGCTTATGAGGGGTGGGTGATAACACCCGTGGAAGATGAGAGGGGCCAGGGCGGGGAGAGCCCCAGGCTGAGAAGTTCTTTAGTTCTAGTTGCCTGACAGGGAGCTCCTGAGCATCGATTGCCTGCCAGAAGAGACAGAAATGGGCAGAGATGGCCAGGCGCTAGCCTTGTGCCTGCCAGGTCAGTGAATGGCCATGGGCTGCCCAAGAGGAGTGTGGCCTTTATTCGAAAGCAAGTGGAGGCTGGGACTGAAGGCACAAGTTCTGTCCTGAAGGGACAAATGGACAAACACTGTGAAGGGGCCCAGGGGACATTTTGTTTTACTTTAGTTTCTTTTTTTAAGATTTATTCTTATTTATTTATGAATAAAAGAACTGGGGTGTAGGCCAGAGGTGGGGGGGGGCTGTTGAGAGGATTCACCAATTCACCAGAGACAGAGTGGGGAGCAGGATAGGCAGATCGGCTGAAGTACACTGCTGAGGGGAGCAGCGGGCGAGACAGGAGAGGTCTGCAGCGCCATGTGGGACTCTCCCTGGCCAGGGATTGAGCTCATCCTGCCGTGGCTGCCAATAGCTTCATAGTGCTTCCTTGTGCCACCAGGGAGGCCCCTACGTTAGTTTCTTAACACGCAAGATTTGAAGTAACAAATTCTCCCAGGCTCGGAGGTAAATTTTTCAACTTTGCCACTGAGGAAGATTAGAGTAGAAGTTTTTGAAGGCAGTTCCGGGACAGGAAAGGTGAAAATGTGAATGTCTCTTCAGTGTGGTCGCAACACACATTATGGCAAAAGCCACAGACTCTCTCACACACATTTAGCTGTTTATGGAATGATGTGCCTGAAATCGTTCTGTTTGAGCTCTCTTGTTGGTCATGAAGAAAGGAGTGTTTCATTTGTTATCATACTTCCTCTGGGACCACCAGGTTTTTCTCAAGGAAACCAGCAAAGATGATATCCTGTGTCTGGGCGTCTCAGTGAAAAACAAAGTGGGCTTGCTTGCATTTTTATCTGAAAAGTTGTCCAAGTCCAACCACATCCTGCCCTGGGCTTCTTGAGGCAGGTGGTCCCAGATGGAGGCCCAGAGCCTGGGCAGCCGTGAGAACCTCCCTCTCCTACAAGGCTGGGGCAGCAGTGGCAGGAAAGGTGCAGTGGGCTGGCCCTGACTTCAGTCTCCTTTTTGGGAAGCCCTTCTTCCGAGGTGGCCCTGCTGAAGCTCTCGAGGATGTAATTTCCTGGCCATAAAAATGAGGCCATGGTCCAGATCTGCGATAGCTAATATCAGTCAGTGGGGGCTGCTGAAAACCACAAAGGAGCTGTTTTTGCACAACATGGAAGACAAAATGAAATTGTAGTTAAAATAGTTATTCTAGGTGTACGTTTTAGTCATGATTATAGTAAAATATAATCGGCATTGATTGAAGTGTTAAAATGTGAATCTGGTCTTTGCGAGGCGGTGTGTGTTTAGACAGTATTTCTTCTAAATGCGGCACCAGCTGCTGAAGTCTTCGCTCACATGGGGTTTGCTTTCTGACCACATACGATTCATGGTAAAGAAATGACATCCAAATCAATAGGATGACAGATTATGGGCAAACGATGCATTACGACTGTTTAAAGCCATAAATATTACCAGATCATAGCAGCTGACGCTGTATCCACACTGTAAGGTTGGGGCCTTCATGGGCACAGAGAAAAGGAATCAGTTTATTGCAGTCATTCTGGAACTGCTGTTTAACAGCGTGGCTTATATTCACAATTCAATCTTGAACTGTTTCTCTCAGCTGCAAAGTCATGAGTGTGTGCACAATTTTTTTTCTTTCCCAATCTTGAAACTAGAATAATTGCCAACCTGACTATAAAAAAAAAAAACTGCCATATGAAAGGAGTTTCAGCCATTCTGTGTTAAACGGGTAATGATGACATTAGGCTCTGGTGGCACGTAATATGCACTTTGAAACACATCTGAATATGGAACGTGGCAGGTTTGTGTGGTTTTACATGGCGAGACATCGCTTCTTTGGGCTTATTGATATATTTTTTCAGGAACCTCTCTGTTATGTGGTTGAAAATGTCACATGACAGATGATCTCTGGTACATAGAATCCTTGCAATTTTAGTGTTTCTCTTGTCAGTGGTGGTTAAAGATCCACACACCTCACTTCTTTCACAGACCCGATAGTTTTGATTCGGTTCAGCACACCCTTTTATTTTAAAACTTGAATTTGAGTGGTTTCCAGTAACAGTCCACTCTAGGGTGCTGCCAGCTTTAAGCTGAACACAGTCCTCAGCCCTTGAGATGGTTGTGGAGTCTAGCTTCAGGCCTGTAGGAATGCAGGGAGGGGTGCAGCCGATTTGCAGACGCAGTGCAGTGACGCGTGATGGTTCTCAGGTGGAAGGAGTGTGTTATTTAGCTGTCTCAGTGGTCACCCTGATTGCAGTGCTACCTGGAGTGCATCTCCCAGAGCCACACGTGGGAATTTGAGCTACAGATTCATCATGGGCAGAGACCCCCTCCCTCTTCCCATTTTAGGCTTATTTCAGCAAACTTAGGCCTGTTTTTATTCACTCTAATGAAGGCCAAGTGAAGATTCATCCACTATGAAAAATGACATCCTTTTCCCCCCTTTTAATTGGGATGCACAAATGAATAGTAAAGCATAAAAATAATTTAAAGCCCCTCTGCTAATGTAACTTCCGTAGGGCCGTTCTCGGCCTGTGCGTGCATTAGCCTTTCCCGGACGGTGCAGCCACGCAGGCGCCTCTCTGCCTGGCCCCCGCTGCGGTGTCTGTCGTGATGGGCAGAATTGGTAGGTGATTCATCTCTACCCGTTTTTTCCCAGAGTGGAATATACAGGAGTGTGTTAAATATTCATCTGGTTTAATTGAATTTAACATACAGTCCTTAAGATTAATCTGAAGTTTTGGAGTCATTAGTGGTTCATTTTTTTCTAGTGTATAATTTATTTGCTGTTATCTAAGATAGTGAATTATTTAAGTACACAGGGAAAGTCCTTTCCGTGAGATGGGTTTTACTAAGCTGCTGCTGCTTTCATTTTATGTCTTGCTATTGATTATATTAGGAATGTGGGTAGAGAAGAGGCGGCAGTTCAGAGGTTTGAGACGTTAGGTTAGGTGGTGCTGCGGAATGCCTTGGGCCTGGGATCCGGCTCTGGCTGAGTGGTCTCTGGTCCTCTGGCATGTACATTAGTAACTTCACATTTCCATGGATATTAATATGATTGGAGGGGCCTTCCTGGTGGCGCAAGGGGTTAAGTCTCAGCCTATGAAGCTATTGGCAGCCACTGCAGCATGAGTTCAATCCCCGGCCAGGGAGATTCCCACACGGCGCAGCAGACCTCTCCTGCCTCGCCCGCTGCTCCCCTCAGCAGTGTACTTCAGTGTATCCGCCTGTTCTGCTCCCCACTCTGTCTCTGGTGAATCTTCTCACCCCCACACCTCTGGCCTACACCCCAGCTCTTGTATGCACAAATAAATAAATCTTAAAAAAATAATAATGATTGGGTATCAGTTTAAAGGACAGTGAATCACTTAACATGTAATCTTGTCATATACTTGATTTAGAAACATACACATTTTAAAATGTTTCGCTTTTGGGACATTAATTTTTCTATTTCAGTTTCTTCTTGAGCATCTTTGACACTGAAATGTAATGAATGGTGTGTTGGGTGATATATGTTTTTTCGGAACAGTTTCTGAAGTGTTGCCAAAAATGCTGGTTGTTTTTAAAATTCAGGTGACCATTATAAATTATTGAACAAGAACCAAATGCTGTAGACCTGTTTTGGTCGATTTATATTATAGTACTGTTTTCCACAATGGTACCCTCCCGTTACTTTATCCTTTGAAATGTTACAGAACTATTAAAATATAGAAGAACATGAGAATATAAACAGCATCTACCTACCCACCTAGGTTTATCAGATGGCACCATCATGTCATACTTACTGATTCTTTGGAAATCAATAGACTTCTGGTTTTAGCCCAACGATATTGAGAGCTGCAAAGACGTCCTGCCCGAGCTTACAAGAAAAAATCTGTATGGACTGGAAATTAACAGAGAATTGAGTTTGCAGAGCAAAAGACCATTTCAAAATCTGGAGAGACAGGATAGCGCTTTTTTCTTTTTACTAAAGTTGTATTGACTTGCTGCTTGTTTACAAAGCGATATCATTTGGGCAGCAGAGCTTCACGCTGTGGCTTGTGCGCTTGCCCCCCTCACCCTCCGCCAGAGCTCCAGTGGCACAGCTCTGTCACATTACCCCCTCTGTCTTCACCCCCGCCCCGCAGCTAGGTACTTTCTGAGAACCACGACCTGAGCATTTGCTTACTGGAGGCAGAAGCCACCAGACACTGTAGAAGTAGGTAGAAATAACAAGTTAGAAACTTAAAAATTGCTGGTGACTGAGAGTGTGAAACTCTGGAGAGCGGCAGTGGGGCTGGAGTGGGTCCTACCCATGCACAGACTTCTCCAGGAACCCCACCTGATTCTCTCAGGGAAGACTCCGGAAGACCTGAAGAAAACGCGAGGTGCAGGCCGGGGGTACTGGCTGAGGAAATACTGCTCGTCTCCTTCCTTAAGGAAGAAAAGGCTTATTCTGCAAGGGGCTGGGCACGAGCTGCGCTGCAGCATAGAAGGGGGACTGAACCCAGCCCTAGACCCCCTCCCCTAAACAAAGCCTTAATCTTCGGGGAGAAAGATATCAAGAAGATGGACTGAGAGACTGGTGGAGAGCCACTGCAGTGGGGGAGCTCTAGCCCCGGAGGGGGGCCAGAGACACTCTCGAAAGCCAACCAACTCCAGACTCAAGCCCACTGTGCACTCCAAATACAGAGGCTTAGAATATTCTAGAAACACCCCCCCCCTGGCCTGCCCATGCTAACAAGTCTTCAGGAATAACAACAGCGGATTACAGCAGCAAGAGCTGCAAGAGGCAGACCCTCTCTGAGGAGTGATGCAAAGGGAAGTCTCAAAGCCAAGGGTGGGGGGACAAAAAAGGTCACTAGAGGAATCTGAGATTTCTGCTGTGCGCAGGAGCAGCACACACTGCAGCACGACCCGATTCCTGAGTGGACTAACATAAATCTCCACACTGAGGCCTCACGGAGCCCGGCATCTACTGTCCTATACAAAATGTCTGGCTTTCACCAAAAGTTCCAAGGCCTGGCAAAAACGCACGTAGACGCAAGCTAAAGAGACAAAACAATCAGAACCAGATGCAGATATGACACAGCTGTTGGAACGATCAAACTGTACATGCATATAGCCGTTGCTTAGCTCTGTCCGCTGAGTGCTGCGTTAGGTGTCACATGCCATTTGAGGTAACATTTCAGGAAAGACCCTGAAGAGGTCTGTGCTCTTGAGAGCTTACATTCTAATAGAAAAGAGCATAGCTACAGACAAGCAAAAAAAAAAAAATCAAAAAGAAAAGAAAGCATAGATAGTGAAACGCACAACGAATAAATCCAGGAGGGGAAAAAGACTCAAATGTGTGGGCTTTTGCAGCCAGAGTCATCACAGGAGGCCTCTGGGGGAGGTGACATTATATCTTGCAACTGTATGATGAGGAGGCTTCTGTTATTACTAAGAGCCATTTAAGCAGAGAACAGGAAGTGCAAAGTCCCTGAGGAGTAGATGAGCTTGGGCCCCCACACTCCCATCCTTGGTGTAATGTTAGTGCTTTCGAAGGTAGTAGTGTCTTGGGAATGTTGCCGATGAGGTCAACCCTTGCAGCTGTGTCCCTGTCAAGGCTAACCTAGGGAGGAAATGGCGGGTGGGTTCTTTCTTGCTCATGTTCTCTTCTCCTTTCAATACATGGAGGAATTACTCCTCTCTCCCTGTTTGGGGGGGCAGAGAGAGTCTATCATACCTTTTCTTCTAACCACCTCAGCATCTGGCACAGAGTGAAAAGGCCCGAGAATTTGCTGTTGTGAGTGGGTGTCTCATTATTTATCCAGTAAAGTTGTATTACTCCTTTTCTTAATTGTAGGGAACAAACATAAACTTAGCTAATCCCACCCCAAACCCCTGCCCCAAGTAGTGATTATTCCTACATTACAGGTAGGAAAATGGAAGCTCAGTGAGGTTGTCTGATGTGGTGAAGATTGCAGATCTATTCCGGTCCAACCTTGTTATTTGAGCCCCTGGAGCCTGATTTTGCGTGATTGCACTGTAAGAACTAACTGGAAGGATGGGTATTCTTCAGAAGTAGAGGTTAAAAAAAACAAACATAGTTGTTTGATGCTTACGGTAACTCAGTTTTTGTTAAAGTGTTGGCTGATGAAACTGCCTGAGGAAACTGCCTGGGTTTAACAAATACATGTTGAACAATCATTTGTTCATTTGTCATCGCTGCTTAAAAACAGATGAAAACGGAAAGTTTAAATAGTTTCAACATCCCAATTTCCTCTGCTGGCTTACTACTACATATGTTACTATATAGTATTACATACTGCAAAGGCAATATTGTCTGGCTCTTATCTACCCAGAACATTCTGGAAATCAGCATTTGTGATCTCAGTAAGTGTGATGTAATTGGTACCAGTCTACCTGCTCAAGCACTACTCATACTTTTCTATAATACTACTTACTCTTTGAGACTAAAAGACACGTAATATAAATAAACCATGTTAAGTACATGATTGGAGAGGAGAACTTTACTTGGATGATGAAGGTGATTATACCCACTGGTTTCTATTTTTGGCCATTAGAAAAAAATAAGAACAACAAAATAACTTTCCCACAAGCATCTCTCTTAGCGCACTAAAAGGTGGCTGGTGTTTGCTAATGAAAAATTCCTTGGAGGCGGGTCCTCCCTGGTGGCACAACAGGTTAAGTCTCAGCACTCTGAAGCTGTTGCCAGACACTGCAGCATGAGTTCAATCCCCAGCCAGGGAGCTTCCCACATGGCGCAGCAGACCTCTCCTGTCTCGCCCGCTGTTCCCCTCAGCAGTATATTTCAGTAGATCTGCCTATTCTGCTCCTGACTGTTTCTGGTGAATCCTCTCACCATCTCCCCCCACCCCACGTACGTCTGGCCTACACCCCAGTTCTTGCATTCATAAATAAATAAATCTTTAAAAAAATTTCTTTGAGGGAAATAAAATTTAGGTGATTTTTTTTCTAACGGGTAGTAGTAGGGCACCTACTGTGTGCATAGTTCTATTATTTGTACTACTCATGGCACTGCATACTGGGTGAGAAAAAACAGCAAACTTTCCTACAGTATTTCTCATGGGCCAGAGAAGTTAGTAACTTCTGCCCATCAGGGGGACAGAGATAGTCAACACTGGGGCTGGGTTTGAGCCTGTGGATGGTTTAACTCTAGAGTTTGCTTCCTCACTCCAAATTGTACAGGGGTACAGGATTATCTGGGTGACCTTGGCTACGTTAAAACAACAACTGTAATTAGCCTGAGGGGGCACCCAGGTCTAGCAAGTTCTGAGACTCTCCTGGGAATCTTGGCTGAGCTGGGTGTTAGGATACTGTGAGATTGTTGTTGTTGTTTTTAATATGCAACCACATGCAATTCGAACCATGACTGCCTGTGAATGCCTTATGTTATTTGAAGAAGGAAAATAAGCCCTATGAAATTTTAAAGTTTCTTGAAGTATATTGATTTTAAAGAATAGATGCAATTAGTAGTTCTCATTAGTTGCAAGAATTATTTATCCTGGCATACTTTGGTTCCACGTAAAGCTCTTTAATACTGAAAGACTTTGCAGGCTTGGCTGCTTTGCCGACATAGGAGTCGAATGTGGCTGGTAGCTTTAAACATGCGCAGTAATGCAAGTGTGGATGCTGCCAGCACAAATGGAAAAGTGTATTGCTTTAATTGAAAAAACAGGCTGTGTCTAGTCTTTGACTCCCTTTACATTTCATCTGGTTTCTGGGAAGGTGGTGAGGGAGGGAGCAGGACTTGGCCCTGTTATTTATCAGTAAGATCCAGAAAAAATTTGAAATGTGAATTCTGGTGGTGGACTCCCACTACTCCCACTTGTGAAGGGGAAACAAAGTGAGCGCCACCGAGGGGGTTCTGAAGCCAGATGATGGTATAGCCTGGGCTTTTCGGATTTTCAGGTGCCATAGGAATACGCCCTGCCCCTCCTACTACAGCCCTTCATCTTCTTAAAATGAAGATTCAGATTTGGGGTGTGGGTGGGGGCATCTGGGCTGGGGCAGGGGTGTAGGGAGACTGAGATTCTGCACTTCTAACAAGCTCCTAGCTGATGCTACTTTCACTAGCCAGGGTGTAGCCACCCTTTCCACCCAGCCTGTCTTAGGGCTGGCCCGCCACCCAAATCCTCTGCGGGTGTCTGAGCATCATACTGGTAGATCTCCGGGCCACACCAACACCCTGAATCAGTCACTGGGGCTAAGGCCAGACAGGGACTGGGGGGAAAAATCTACTGAAGCTATTTGATAATAATAAATCTTCCAGGTTTTTTGGGGGGGGGTGTGGGGAGTGGAAGGGAGGGACAATTTTGAAAACTGCACTGTGGGATTAGATTGAGATGTTTCAGACAAGCTTTCTGACATCCTAGAGCTTCCTGCTTGCCTTTAAACTACAGTAGGAGTTGATCAGTTCTTTATGATTGTGTCCAGAATGGCTTAACTCAGCGAGCAAAAGAAAAAACAAAGCCAAAGAACTTAATGGTTAGTTTGCTGACCTGCTTAGCATTAGATAACGTCTGTGGAGGCCCTGGAGATGGTGTCCAGGGAAGCAGGGGCCCAGATATGGGAACAAGGAGTCGTGACGAGGAGGTAGGAGTTGTAATGAGCATCACAAACATTTAAAGTGTTCTTTCAGCTCTTGACGATGCTCCTGGATTTGGGGTTTCAGTTCTGATGGTCCTCAGAGAGCCGGACTAGCTAGGAAGGAGGGTGGCTGATGTCTTCGCTGTAATGAAGCTCCCGTTCACGCTGGGGGGTTGCTGGGGTTGCAGGTCTTTCCTTCACAGTATGACTTTTCCCTCCCTTCCCCATACTGACTTTTTAAACATTTTTTAAAGATTTATTTTTATATATTTATGCATACAAGAACTGGGTGTAGGCCAGAGGTGCAGGGGGGAGGGGGTGGGAGGATTCCCCAGAGACAGAGTGGGGAGCAGATCAGGTGAATCTACTAAAGTACACTGCTGAGGGGAGCAGTGGGTGAGGCAGGAGAGGTCTGCTGCGCCATGTGGGTCAGCTCCCTGACCTGGGATCGAACTCATGCCGCAGTGGCTGTGATAGCTTGATAGCACTGAGACTTTAACCCCTGAGCCACCAGGGAGGCCCTGACTTTTTATTTTCCATTTCTTAAGTTTCTGGCGGTCTTTGCCCCTGAGGTCATGCAGGCCGATAAGACACCAGGTGGAGAAGATCTTGTCTATTGTGTCCCTTTTTAAATGTCTTTTTTCAACACTGAGTGTCTCCCTGTGCACTTGACTGCATACTCTAGCCCCTTAAGGGTTAAAAAAAAGTAAGGGAAACTCCATAATCAGAAAAATAGTCAGATGTTCCTTCTCATCCCCTTTTGAAACAGGGAGATGTTGTGAGTTGTCACCATTACCTCCTGCATCAGGGAGGATGTGCGCAGCGGAGCCCCAGGGCTAGCTGTGGTGGGGACGGGAGACGTCTTACAGGACTTCGTTTACACATTGTGGCAGCCTGTGCCCCCTGCTGGACTTGAAGTTGCTGTAGGAAATTGGGTGTGGGTGAGTCAGGACACTTGGGACTCTGATCTTCTCACCCCCTACCTCTGTGACACAAGCTGTCCTCAGGAGAAGCTGGTGTCGCCTCAGGAAAAAGATCATAGTAGTTCAGTGGGCATCTCCCGAGTGCCCACCATGCCCTAGTGCTGCTCTAGGCCTGGGGCAGAGCCTGGTGCAGAGCCAGACTCACCCAGTGGGGAGTGTGCCAAGGGAGCCCCAAGGGAGGGGACCTGAGAGCCATGGGCAGCCTAGGAAGGAATAGATCAGCTGGAGAGATTGGCCAGAGGCACCGAGGAAGAGGCCTGGAGGGGCAAGTTTGTTACGAATCTGCAAGTGAACCTCACCAGTGAGTAAACTGGGAAGTGGGAGAAAGTGAGTGAGGCCAGGTGACAGGGACCTTGCAAGGACCTTGTACTCCAGGGGAGGGAGGAAGCATTGAATCAGGAAGGATTGTGAGCAGGGCTTGCTGCCTTCAGGTGAGGATGAGAAGAGAGGAAACGTCCCTTCAACCTGTGACTTATGCTGAATGAGCATCTGCTCTCATGCAGCTTAAAAAAAAAAAAACAAACACCTTTGGGCCTCCTTGGTGACACGGGGGTTAAAGTCTCAGCACTGTCAAGCTATCACCAGCCACTGCGGCATGAGGCCTGAGTTCCATCCCTGGCCAGGGAGATTCCCACATGGCGCAGCAGACCTCTCCTGCCTGGCCCGCTGCTCCCCTCAGCAGTGTATTTCAGTCGATCTGCCTGTTCTGCTCCCCACTCTGTCTCTGGTGAATCTTCTCACCCCCCGCACCTCTGGCCTACATCCCAGTTCTTGTATGCATAAAGAAATGAAAATAAATCTTTTAAGAAAATTTTAAAAACCCCCAGCTTTATTGAGATCTAATTTGCATACCATAAAATCCACCCATGTGAAGTGTCCCATTCAACGGTTTCTAGTGTACAGTTGTGTAACCTTTACCACAGCCTAACTTTCAGACATGTCCACTCCCCGCCAAAGAAACCTTGTGCCACTGCATTCACTCCCACCTCCATGCCCAGCGCGCCGGCAGCCGCTCTTCGTAATTTCTCCTTTTTCTTTACCATTAAGGGGAAGGTTTTCTGTGAGTGTATTTGCCTAAAGGAGTCCCTTTGCCACATGACAAACTTGCTCTTGGCTACCCAGCTACAGCTCAGCCCACTTCTGCCCGCAGGCCTTAGCTTGCAGTGACTGAAGCTTGTCTGGGTCTGGTTAACCTGGATGTTTGTTACCTGATATAATTGGGAGGCTGGCGGTCAGGGGGACCCAGGGGGCAGTATGATCAGCTGCTCAGTGATATCAGGGACCTGTGTTCTTGCTGTCTCCTCCTCAGCATCATCAGCTTCACTCAAGCTAATGCGGTTTCTCTGCGGTGTCAGGTGCCTGTAGGATGGCATCCACGGGCAGTGGGGCCCTCTGCCTCCTTGTTCGCAGCTGGCATGTAGGAACTGTCTTCCTGCACTCCTGTGGGCTGCGCTTGGTTCCTGCTGCTCACCTGAGCCAGCGATTGGCTTAGAGTGAAATAGGCTGTCTCAGGAGGTGGGGACGGGCTCTTGGAGATGGGTGGGTACCTGTGGCCACTATTGGGCTCTGCTGGGGAAGGAGAATGGGCGGCCGCCCTGCTGGGCAGGCTTGTGAATAATGGCACGTCGGGGCATGTGATGCTGACCCTGGTTTTACGTCTCTGTGAAAGACGTCATTGGTTCAGCTCTCACCAATTCAGAAATCCATCACAATTTGGTCGGGAAGTGTGCTGAAGGTTAACCTTTTGGCCGCTTGAATAATGTGGGCAAGAGTGGGGAGGGTGGTAACATTAACATGTGGGAAGTGACTTAAGTCACATTAGAAAAACCTGTTTGCTTTAGGCTGGACATATTTAATATGCGATAGCTGTAAATAATAGAAAAATCATTCTTATCTAGGTATTACGTTAGCCCCCTGGAATCTCTCCTCAGGAATAAAAGTCCTATCCTGAGTATGTCAGTATTTGAGCTGCGATGTGAACTTGAACAAAAATGGACTTTCTTTCAAGTTTAATTCTCTTCACTAAACCCAATAGTCTGCCAGTTATTTGGAATTTGTTAAATTTTGCTTTCTCTGTGTCAAAAAATCAGGGTAGCCCTCTGCTTTGCAAAGTAATTTATTTGATTATGAGCTGTGTTTTCGAGTCTGTTTTGGCGTGAGGTTTGCCCTCATGTAAGTAATGAGAGTTTGCTGGTGCAGCTCTTAATGGTGAGAACGGATGTTGAAGAAAAGCAAACACCATATGCCCTTTGTTTCCCGTGCATGTCCCCTCCTGGAGGCTGGGTGGAGTGTTTCAGCTGTCTCAAATAATCTCCATTTTGCTGTTACAGCAGACCTTGCGGTTCTCCAACTCTCTTCTCTCTGATGTTAGTTATAACTTGTTCCTAATTAGGTGGCTCTTCTTCCTCTTCCTCCTTGGTCAGAAAGCTCCACACTCTCAAATGCAGGAGACTGACTTAATTTTGAAAAATGAGTTTCACTTGATTTGTGACAGAAGTAAGTCCAGAAAATTAAAAAAAAACAAAACCACCCAGTGTGAATGTGTAGTGGGAGGGGCAGGCGGGTTGGGTATGGGACAGGATGCTTAGAATAATTCTGCTGCCAAGTGAATCAGACAGGCTTGTAGTTCTCGCTGAGCACGGAACACGCTCCTGCCCAGAGTTCAGACACAGTGAGCCTGAAGTCACCGTTTCATACTCCACAGAATGGAGCTCTCCACAGCCAAAGCCCCGGCTGCTGCAGACGCGGCTGAGATTGTAAGTAGGCCATACATCTGTGGTGATTGTTATGGCTGCATCTTTTGTAGCCTGTTGCCCGACAACTTCGTCGGCCGGGCGGGCGGCGTGACGGGGAATTTGATCCGGGCTCAGCCCTTCTGAGATGGTGGCCAGCACCGTTTTCCACTTGGACCTGAGTCTCAGTTTTCTAGTTTGTGGTGGAAGGGATTTTCTTTCCCCTGCACACTCCTCTGTGACACAGCGGCATCTGCAAAGATTTGGAACAGTTCCGTCATCTGGTGTGATGGCTTTTTCCTTCTCCTGCTTGCTAGGGATGAGGTTTTTTCCAGAGCACGCCGCGCACAGAGCCCCGGCCAACTAAGCCCCCGCGGGTGGCCCTCTCGTCAAAGTGTCCCTTTGGAGGGTTGGGGCAGGTAACAGTTCTGAAGCATCTGGCAGATTTGGGAGTCTGGGGTGTGGCATCCAGCTCTCTTGGGGTGGGGGGAGTAAGGAGGCAGGAGCTAAGGATGCGCTGGGAGACGGGGCACAGAAGTCTGCTCAGGATCTCTTCGGAGCCCTGTCCTGTTGCCAGGTGCCAGTCGAGGCGGCGGGTGAGGCGCAGACCCTCACTCAGCTAGCCGTAGCTGTGGGCCGTTAACACAAATCTCTCCTCGTTTTAACTTTTCTCTTCGAAAATCATGATCATCGTGCTTCTCAGGATTGCTGCATTATCCGAGGCAATGTGTGTGAAAGCGCCGGGAACTTGGTAGGTGCAGCTTAAGTCGTGTGTTTTTGCCCTCCTGAGCCCTTCTCCTTCCTTAGCGGCACATTACGCTGACATGCAAGTGAAATGCCACCATGTTGCCGTCCCCAGCTTGCTTCCGGGCAGCCTTTGTGAGCGCTGAATTCTCTTGGTTGCCATCATGGTTTGACCTTGGGGTTGGCTGGTTGACCTTGTTCGGGTACGTAGTCCCAGGTTGTCCTTTCAGTCATGACCAGAAGACAGCGCCTCCTTCCCCCCACCCCGGGAGGTCCTGGGAGGAGCTGTGAGTGGGTTATGCTTCAGGATAACGTTTCAGTTAACGATCGTGGGGACTGGACACCCCAGTCAGAGCCTATGTTCTGAGCCCTAGAGGGAGAATGATGATTCTCAAGAGCCATTTCTAGTTCAGCTTTGGGTTTCCAAGTTATGAATGCTGATATTCAGCAGGGCAAGGGAAGAAAAGGAAAGATAGAGCTTGGTGGAAACTGCTCAGCAGTTCGTCTGATTTCTGATCCAGAAGTCAGCGTGAGGCACTCGCCTGATCACGTTCCGGCAGGTTGTTCCTGTTACCCTGTTCATGGGTTTTGGGCAACTGCCGTGCACATCGACCAGTCCCCCACTGCCTTTCCATGTTGTGTGTGCGCGCGCGCGTGCGTGTGCGTGTGTGTTCAGGGGACTTTGTAGAGCCTGTCTTGTTCATTAACTTCATTGGGTGCTTTTGATTTGCTAACCGTGAGTTAAGTGCTGACAATAGTGTGCGCTTGTCAGTCACGTGATCTCCCATCCCTTCCCCACACTGAATTCCTTGTATTTCATGTCATATTTAGGTTCGTGTTGTTTGCCTCTGGCTGGCAAGACTCTTCGATCACCGTATCAGGGACCTCTAACAGTGCTAACTGTGATCATTGATTTGGAAGCCATCGTGTCATCTGTCTACTGGTCTGTGTGTGATGATTCGAGAACCTTTTATCTTAACCAGCATTACAATCATCGATCACTATGTACCAACCTTCAGCAGCTCCCTGTTGCTCTTCATCGAAATCCATTTTCTTCCCCCCGTTGGGCTGCGAGTGTGTGTGGTCTGGCACGTGCCTACCTTTCCAGCCTCAGCAGCAGCCTCCCGCTTGGCCACTGCCTCCCGCCACATGAGTGCCCTGGCCGTGCCATTCTGCCAGGTCCTTCTTGCCTATGGCCCAAGCACTTGCGGTGCCTCTTCCCGGGAGCGCCCTTTCTTTCTTTGGCTCTTGCGTGGCTGGCTTGCTCCACTTTAGGTGTTACTCGAGAGGCCCTCCTGGGCCATCTTGTGTAAAGGGACTTCCTCCATCTTAAGCTTCCTTCCTCCCTTCCCCTCTCATACCGTGTCTGTCTCTCCATGTCTCGGTTGTATCCCAGCCTGTAACCCCTGTTGCCCCATCCCTCTGCTTATCACTTGCCATCTCGCTGGTGTGGGCAGAATTTCAGACTTTCACTAGAATTTCTAGAATTTCAACTCCAGTGTGGCAGAGGCCTTAAATGCCTTTCACCACTGTTCCCCCACTCCCAACTCAGTTCTAGACACAAAGTAGCTGCTCAATAAATATTTGTGCAGCAAATGAATAATTACCTTGGCAGTTAACACAGCGGCTGATTTTCATAGTGGGTGCAGTGCATGGCTGCCGGCTGACAAGGGCATTTCCATCTTTTCTGGGCTGAGCCCTCTGCCTCATCTGCCCCCTCACCGCTCTGGCACTTTGGGTAGCACGCCGGACCCCAGGGCCCCATTTCGCTCTCCTGACAAGCCACTTGCTGGTCTTCTGAGCAACTCTTGAACTGTTTTAAGCATCATTTTTTGTTCTCAAAATGAAAACCACCTGTCTTCAAAGCGATTTGCTTAAAACAAACGCTTATTTCTTCACTGAGGCCTTCCTCCCCTTCTGCCTTTCCCTACTTCCTGCCAAGAATAATGGGGAAACCCTCTTATCTTGGAAAGTGATTCTTCCTCTGGTCAGAATCCAAAGCTGGATGATTTAGCACCGCGTGTGAGGGGCAGTAGCTCCGCCCTGCCCTGCTGCTCTCAAAGGCTAGTGGCTTGCACCCCTACGTACCTCAAAGGGGTTGCACGATGGGGGCTCAGCCTTGGTGCTTCCCCCCTCTGTATATTTCCTCTAAATGTCTTTCCTTCAGGCAAAGAACTTACCCTGGGCCGCAGGGAAGGGCGCAGCGTCTGAGTAGCGCTCTTGCTAGGCTATTTGCCAGCTCATCTTTGATCCTTCATGCCGGCTCTGGGGAGCAGATAATCTTACCCCCATTTTAAAGGTGGCGAAATGGAGGTCGTAATCGGACAGGATCAGAATCCAGGTCTGAATGGCTGCTAATCCGTGTAATATTTGTTGATGTGTTTCTCAGGCCTTTGGGACCATGTTCTGCAGTTTAAAAAAAGCTGGTAGTTTAGTACATGTGTATGTGCTGTGTACATACACTTAGTACATATGTACATATGTGTAATTGCAGTAAGTTTCCTTAAGTGTAGTTACCTTCAATATGTGTGAGGCACTCTGTATTGTACATTTCATTAAAAAAATGCTAGTCAGCATATGGCAGGATTCCCTTCCTTTTTAAAGCTGAAGAATATTCCATTCTATGCACACACCAGTTTCTTTATCTCCCCATCAGTGGACATTTAGGTTTCTTCCATATCTTGGTTACCAGGAACTGGGGGGTGAAGGAGAAATGGGGAGTTGCTGTACAATAGGTATTGTTTCAGCCATGCAAGATGAGAACATTCTAGAGACGTTCTCATGCTGCCTATAGTTAACAATACTGTATTGTACATTCAAAAATTGGTTGCATGAGTAGCTCTCTCACGTTCAGTGCTCTTACCACAATAGAAAATGTTGGTGGGGACCTTCTGAATTGACTGTGTGGCTTCCTCATCGGTGGCAGCCCATACTTTGAAAATATAGTTGGCCCTTGTACAAAGTGGGGACTAGGGGTGCTGAACCCCATGAAGTATAAAAGCCACATACAACTTTTGACTCCCCCCAAATTTATAGGGCTAATAGCCTGCTACTGTTGGTTTGAAGCTTTAACGGTGTAATTGACGGACACATATTTTGTATGTTATGTGTTTTTTATATACTGTTTCCTTACAGTATATGTTTTAAGAAAATGTTTTAAGAAAATGTTTTAAGAAAATCATAAGGAAGAGAAAATACACTTACAGTAGTGCACTGTATTTGTTGATACTGTAAGTTTACAAGAAAATCCGTGTCTGAGTGAACCTGGGCAGTTCAAACGTGTGTTGTTCAGGGGTCAGCTGCAGTTTGAAAAACTCCAGGGTAGGTGATATGTAAAACATGTTTACTGCACGTACATGTTTATATGAAGTAAGTTACTTTCAAAAACTTATGAACAGCTCCCAGAATTTAGAGAATAAAAATTCAATATTTCAAAAAACCTTTTATGTATAACATACATATATAAAATGCACATAAGAGCTCAGCTTGTTGAATTTTTGCAAACTGAACATACTGTGTAACCAGCACCACATCAAAACACACCCCATTGATATAAGATGCAGTGAATACAGGCAGGCGCGGAGTGCAGCAGAAACTGAGGGCCTCAGTGTCTTCTGAATTGTGCGCACACAGCTTGCTTGATCCAATCGCACTTCAGAGGTACATATTTTGCTTTTCTAGTGATGGGGCCTGCCTGGAATTTTGGACCTAATGATCGCCGAAGGGGTGGAATGAGGCTTCTGTAAGGTCCCTCAGATATGGGCCCAAAAGGAGACTGACTGAGGATGTGCCTGATAAAACGCGAATGGAGAGGAGGAAGGGCGAGGCCCTGCAGTTGGATCTGGGAATGTTGGGGTGTAAGGATTGATGGTTATAATAATTGAGGCCAATTGTTTACTGAAATGGAGGTGGGGGGAGGTTAGGAAGGAGGGAAGGAAATTGTGATTAGAATACCAAGCTTCGAGAACTTTTGTGTAAAGTAAGGAATAGCCACCTCTGACATGAGTATTGACAGGGAAAACTGTTTTTAGCATACAGAATCCAACTGCTCGTGTCTTGGAAAATACATAAATGCACTTCAATGCAAAAGTAAGCCAGAGTGACTTTGCTCTCGCAACGTGTGGCTTCAGGAAGGCTGTCTCGGCGGACCAGCCACACACGAGTCACTGTGATGGGGTGTATGTAGAAATGAACGAGAGAGAATACTGGAATGTGCTTTTAAATATTATGGGGTGTTATGAAGGTTTTTTAATGATTGCCTTCTGTGAGATACACCGATAGCTAACTTTAGTCAAATGGCAGTAGTGCTCTTGAACCTGGGGCTTTGTGCTAATAATAAGTCCTTTTGTCTGTGTTGTTTAGATAAGCTTTTCTTCATTGTTTATGTGTGTGAAGGAGACTTCGAACTCAATGTACATTTGGTCCATGTTTCCTGGCATTGGGTTTGTGTTTCAGTATGTATCTGCCGTGACTGTGTATGTACAAGAAAAGTCCTGGGACTGTAACCAACATACAGCAAGAAGAGGAGTCCCCACCCCCAACACACACACTGGAGACAGGGAGTGGATGTATCCCCTCACCATTCATTCCGTTCTGGGTGCTCAGCGCAGTGTATTTGCAGAATGAGTGGAAGGAGAACAATCGCCGTTGGCATTCGCATGGCGTGCTTTGCATGTTTTACATGATTCTAGGAGTCATTGTGGTGAGTCTGCGCAGTGGGTTCTGTCACGTTCTTACCCATAGTGACCTCACGTCCCTGTTGGCTTGGGGATGGTTGCAGTTTGCACCTGTTATCCTAGCATTGATGTTGAAAGCACCCCCTTTCACTCTGAAATGACTTGGTTTAGATGGTAAATCATGTCATTCTGCATTGTTCTGGTTTAGGTAGACAGATGAGGAAATGGAAGCACAGGAGAGAAATGTCACGTCTCCCACCGTCACCGACTAGTAAGAGGTAGTGCTGGCATTCTCTGCTAGGAGTCTGACTTCAGATCTTGTCATTTGGCTACTAAGTTCTACTGCCTCACAACTTAGGCCAAGGAACATGTAGGTCAGACAAGCACGCATTGTATTTTTCGGTCTCAGTATTTAGTAAAAATGGCTGCTGTGATGTGTGAGTCAGGGCAGTAGGGGCGTGCTAGGTGAAGACCCATGAAGCCTTGTGTTTTCATCAGCAAGCCTGGACAGATCACATCCTAGTGAAAACACCATTCATGCATGCATGGTGCTTTGTAGTTTATAAAACCCCTTCTCCTACATTGCCGTTGCAAACTTGTGCCGCTTGTGAGGTGGGTGGTGTTACTTCCATTTTACGAAGCAGGATGATGGGGTCACCTGCCTGAGGTTTTACAGCCAGAAAAGGAGTTGACCCAGGATTTAATCCAGATATTCTGCCTCCATCAACAGTGCCCCCCAGCCAGAGAGTCGATGCAGCCTTTTGAAGGTGCTGTTGATGGAAGATTAGGATGTTGTCTGAAGACTCGATATCCCAACACAGGCCTTTCCAACCTTGGTCCTGTTGCTATTTTGGGCCATTCGGCTGCCTTGTGCTCTGTTAGGTGTTTAGCAGCATCCCTGGCCTCTAGATGCCAGTCACATTCCCCACTCAACCCCCAAGTTGTGACAGTGAAAATGTCTGCAGTTAGTGTCAAATATCCCCTGGGACACAAAAGCCCCAGGTCAGGAACCACTGGCCTAACTAGAATAGCAGAACATTAAAAGAGGAATAAAAGACAACCTTGAAAATGTTCGACCTGTCATTTCCCCTCTTTCTAGCTTCTAAAGCATCAGAAAGACCATGAAAAGATCAAAAAGGGGGTGGAGAGAAAAGAACAAGCAACATGTATCCCATTGAATTCACCTCCATGGAAGACGCTGGGTCTCCCAAGGAAGGATAAGATAGCCAGCGTGTTTGAAAGTAAAAATCATACAGGTAAAAAAATTTTATGGAAAAGTTAGGAGAGATCCGCTGAAACATACGCAATCTCCTAAAACCCTGCTGCCCAGGGGTAACCACAGTGCACATTATGATTTTGTCCTAACTTCCCAGCCCGCATGTATAGAAATGTGTGTCGTTTTCCAAACAAGACCATGTGCAAATGCTGTTATCATCAGCTTTCTTTTTAGGTTAAATGTGCCACGAATATCTTTACATATTTGTGAGAGGGGGACACCAAGTTTTAGTAGCTATGTAGTATTTCATTGTTTGACTGCAATATATTTTTTTCATTTAGTCTTCTTTGGTGCACATTTGTTTTGTTTCTAATTTTTGTTTTTGCTATTACATGTAAAACTGTGATGATGGTTTTTGAGGAACCCAAGCTCTTTCCAGCTTCCTTTGTTTTTCCTTATAGAAAGAGAATTTTAGCTTCCATTGAGTAAGACATCCATAATGTTCTGGATTATATTTTGAGTATATTATATAGCTCTGTCCCCTAAAATTATAGGAAATGCGTTGACTAAAAAAAGAATTGTGCACTTGGCTTACAGTATGGGGTGTGAAAGTCCTTTGGTTTTCTGATTAAATGATGATGAGTAAGAAACCATTTAGGTTTCACGAGCTTGTTGGTGAAGCCTACTCTGACTGGTGTTGTCCTTCCTGAGTAGGAATTACAGCCTGGTGAAGATCAACGAATCTTCCTCCAAGAGTCTCTTTACTGCTGACAGATATTTAGGGCTCTGTTCTTATGATTCTCATTGCTCAGAGATTTTTTATATGTGTTTAGAATGATATTAACTATGAAATTGGGGTAAAAAGCATCCGGATGGTACAGAAGAGCTTTCAAGTTTTTAATTTTACTCCCCTTTGTTTTTTTTTCATGCTCTAAAAATTATCTATGCATATACAAACAGTAAAAATAAAAAATTATACCCACAAACTGTACAATAATATGTCAGGTACACCCAGCTAGCTTTTTTTCAGTTACTGTATCTTTCTATATCAGCACTGTATTCTGTTTAATTGGTGCCCTGTTTGGGGCTGTTTTTGCTTTTCTTTTTCTCCTGAGACAAAGCATCCTATTTTATGGGAGTCTGTCTGTAGGATACATTTCCAGCAGGGAAGTGGTTGGGTTAAGAGTCTTTGTCGTTAGCATTTTCACAGATATTGGTAAATAGCTTCTCTACTAGCCATATACAGCTTGTCGTATTTCTGGCCGACATTTTTTTCCTGCCGGCATGAACTGTGGATTAATAAGCCAAGAACATGAGGTTGCGCCTCATCTCCGGGCGGGGCCGTAATTGTTTAGCAGCAGGACCGTAGCATCCTGTGGCACAGAGGGTTTGATTTTCAGCCTTGGGTACCTGGAGGGGGCTTGCTGGGTTTCTCCTGGGCTTGGCCTGACCTGTCTGTTACTTGTTCAGCTGTGGAGGAAGAACAGATACGATGCTGGGAGACAATAGCTGGGTAGCCACTTTCTGGCGATATTTGATGACTCATCTCGATTCTAGTTGAGGTTGTTTAAGGTGGACCTTTATTACCAGAGAGGTGGCAATATTGTCTTCAGTGGCCTCTGAAATGGAAGAGTGTGTCATTTGGTACTTGATACAATGCGCCATATAAATATAATATAATAAATGGAAATGTAATGTGGTATGATCATACTGTAAGCATCTTGTACTCCTTTTCTCTCCCATGGTCTTCTGCTGTTTCTCTATTCCCCGTCTTCTCCCATTTTGCGCTGTTATTTTTTTGTACTGTTCTTTAAAAAGAAAAATGATTATGATCAGTGCTGCATTTTGAACTTTTTATTGTTTAATCACCATATTTTTGGACCAGCTCATCTCTCTAAAAGCAAAATAACCTCCACTTGTTTTTGGTCCTTATCCCTTTAGCGTGGCGTTTGGCACGCACATAACTTGATTGGTTGCTAACTTACCAGTTCTCCTTATTTGATGGAGTCCCTGTGCTTGGTAAAGAAAGGCTGCCTCTAGACACCCCCTCTTTGGGATGCTCATTAAGGTTTCTGCTGCCTCACTCTTCAGAGCATCACTTTCGTGTCCAGGCAAGGACACCGCCAAGTGCCATCGTCCGTTGGTTCGTACTGGAAGCGGTGGAGGACAGCAAATGTTTCAAGATAATTCCATCAACCCCAGTGGGCACCGCAACTGCCACAGCCCTGTCGCAGTGCTTTCTGAGAAGTTAGGGGGCTTTCTGACGGGCCCTGCAAATGCTCACCCACTGCAGTCTTGGCCAGGAGTTTTGCGTCTTGGGGTGAGCCATCCCAAGGCTGAGATCCAGCTGAGTCTCAGAAAGCCTCTTACATGTCTGTGAGCTGGAAATTGGGCTGACTCCTGAGACATGCCCCCTTTTCCAGGGCTCTCGCTAATGCCAGGGGTAGCCCACGAACTTGGGGCCTGGGGCCCCTGCCCTGTTTGGCCTCAGGCTGGGTTCTTTTGGGAGTGTGGGGGGTGGCAGAAGTGGTCCTTCTCTGCCTCCTCTGCTGCCCTCTGGGGGTTTCCACCCGGGGCCTGGCGACGCAACTCCTGGGAGTGTCTGGCGGGCTGGCATGGAACTTCAGCAGTGAGACAAACCAAAGAACTTTTATTTATTTGTTGTTCTTATTGTTCAAGTAATGTATTTTCTTTTATAGCAAACGGAGAGGACATTTTAGAGGCAGGCAGTTTGATCCAAGGAAAATGGCCTGCAGAGCCAAATGGTTCTGGAATGGAATGTGGGCTCTGTGACTTTTTCCTTAAGGAGCTGTTATGGGCTAAATTGTTTCCCTCCACCTCCCCTCACCCCCACCCCTTGGCTGCAGGTTCATATATTGAAGCCCTAACTCCCAGGCCCTCTGAATGCCACTGTATTTGGAGACAGGGGCTTTAAAGAGGTAATTGAGTTACAGTGAGGCCATGAGGGTAGACCCCGATGCCATCTGATCGGTGGCCTTATAGGAGGAGAGTGGCACACGGAGACCCAGGGCAGAGCACTGAAGATGCAGCAAGAAGATGGTTGTCTGCAAGCCAAGGAGAGGCCTCAGATGAGTCCAAGTCTGCCGGTGTACTCATCTTTGGCTTCTAGTGTCCAGAACTGTGAGGAAAAAAAGGGCTCTTGTTTAAGTCCCCAAACTGTGGTATTTGTCATGGCAGCGCTGGCAAATGGATGTAGGACTTTTAGAAAATCAGCTCCTCGGCTTTTGCTTCCCCTTCCCTAAAGAAAGGACCATAAGAGCCACCTTTTGGAGTCTGTGAGGGACGCACCCAGCACCCCACTCGCGGGAGGCACTCACAGATGCTGCTGGCGGGAGTGCTAATTCATCATAAAATGAAGAAAACCCCACCCAGGTTTTCCAGCCCCAGACTAATTTGAGGATTTTTTTGGGGGTACTTTCCTTGTAAGCCCTTTGCAGACTGGGTTGCGAAGAACTCCTGGCATCAGAAGAGAGGAGTGCTTCCTGGGTTTGGTAAAGTATTTTCTTCCGAGTAATGCTTTTCATCGCTTAATGTACTGGGATTCCAGGTACAGTTTTCACTTAGGGTGAGGATTCTGTTGCCAACTGATGGAGAGTGACTTTTGGTGTAAGTCCTTAATGTACCCCCTGTGCGCTGTGTTGCTTTCCTGGGGCGTCCTGAACCACGTGCCGCCCACTCGGGGAAGGGCGCGCTCAAACGGCATTTATTGTCTCACACCTCTGGACCCTGGAAGTCCAAGACGATGGACTTCAGCAGGGTTGGCATTCTCTGAGGGCTCTGCCACGCTTCGTGCCACACTGCTAGTGGTTTACGGGCGGTCCTTGGCATGTAGGTGCATCTTCCTGCCTTAGGCTTCACATAATGTTCCCTCTGCGCATCTCTGTGGCCAAATGTCTCCTTTTTATAAAGACATCAGTCATAACGGACAAGGGCCCACTTAAATGTCCTCATCTTACCCCGATCATCTGCAGAGACCCTTTTCCAAGTTTGGTCACATTCGCCGGTCCCGAGGGTTAGGGCATGAGCCGCTGATATTTCTTGAGCGGTATCAGCGCTTGCAGCGACGTCAGCGCTCCTTCTGTGTATCTGTCTGTGGCTGACAGCGTCCTGGGAGAAGCTCCCTGCCTGGTGTGCCGTCCTGCTCATAAGCAGGTGTCAGCTCAGAAGTCACCTCCTCAAAGGGGCCTTCATGGCTGCTCTCAATATGGACTGACTGGATAAATGAAATAGATTGCAGAGTGAAATTAAAATGTGATTGAGAATTATGCTTAGCATAATTTTTCCCTTAAAAGTATGCGAGAACTCCTGTTGTGTAGCTTTCTTCTATATGTTGGCTGTGTTGCCCCTACAGATGCTATTTAAATATCATCTTGTGCCTGTGAATTGAGATGTCAGGCACCTTCTGAATGTCATGTTTCCTGTTCTCTGTGCAGAGCATGCCAAGAGGACTCAATTAACTAGATTTGGATTTATTTTTTGCAGTGAATCACAACTTGATTGTGATTTTACAGTAATTCACAGAGCAGAACTGGCTAGAGCCCTTCTCTGAAGTATGTCTCAGGTCTCGAAAGCCTGTGAGTCATGAGGAAGGGAACCATTTACTAATGGCAGTTAATCACTGTTTTTCGAGCATGTTCTGCTTGCTAAGACTGCTGGGTGCTTGTAGCATACAGAGATGGTACAGGCAGTGGACACGGCCTCCAGGCCCACTCAGGTAACACCAAACAGTTGAAAAATACAAGAGATGTGCAAGGTTGCCTGAGAATGTGTCGTGTAGCCATTCAAAGAAAGGAGTGCTCACTCTACGCCAGAGGGTCAAGAGAGGCTCGTGGAGGAGCTTAGCTTAGCTTGGGCTGCCCCTGGGAGGGTTGGAGAGCCACGAGGAAGAACACCAGCCCCAGAGAACAGTAGCATAATATCACTAAGCTATGGCATACGCTCAGTGTCTATCGAACTACCTTGTTTTAGTAAAATGAATTTTGCTCACAACAAAGGTGTGATGTGGTTTATAATTAGGGAAATATTGGGAATAACCAAAATGCCCATCAACTTGGGAAGAATAAATTATGCCACATTCATACAATGGAACAGCTACAGCCATTCAAAAAGATTGAGGACGCTCTTGGCGAACATGGCAAGACCTCCGAAATCCGTTGTTAAATGAGAAAAGCCAGATGGAGAACAATGTGAAGGATCCATGACAATATTTGCTTAAAGAAACTGCAAATGCCCAAGAAGCTAATTACAGTCAGAAATGGTGGTGGTAATTACCAGGGCATGGTAAACTGGGGTAAGGGGAGCTAGATTGTGTGTGGATTTTAGAGTTGAATGGTGTAAATACACCCTCTTCAGAAGCTATAGAGAAAGGTAAGTATGACGGCAGCAGTATCTGGCCACAGCCTTGTTACCCTTGCATTGATTTAAGTGTCTCAGACACCTTGTCTTGCTGGGACAGAACAAAGATAGCCAGGCACACCAGACAGCTAAAGAGTAAGTATTGCATTTGCCCAGTGAGTGAAATTCTCTTTGCCATGCTTTCACTTTTCTTGTTTATCACTGCAAATGTTTCACACATACACTGAAATAGGGGGACTGGTATAATGAACCCCTTGGTGCCCAGCATCCAGTTTCAGCAAGGATCAGCTGTTGGCCAGTCTTGTTCCATCGGGTCTCCCTCCTTTCTCCTCCCTGCCACCCCGACCTTTATTTCTTTTGAAGGCATCGCCTTTCTGTTTGCATTGTTCAGAGTTATTACTCCAACCTCTAGGATCTCACTGTGGTCCTAGATGTACAGAATAAATTGGATGCTTGAGGTGGAAAAAATCTTTAACTTAATTTGGCTCAGCTCATTAGGTGCATTTTATCTTACCTTTTAAAAACAGTGTAAATTCAACTCAACAACAACAACAAAAAAAGCCAATAACCCAATAAAAAAATGGGCAGAAGAGCTCAAAAGGCACTTCTCCAAAGAAGAAAAGCAAATGGCCAACAGATACATGAAAAAATGCTCAACATCACTTATAATCAAGGAAATGCAAATCAAAACCACTATGAGATACCACCTCACACCTGTGAGGATGGCACACATTAAAAATACAGGCAACAAC